>QMIH01000403.1:342168-353293 GCA_003987875.1 Clarias batrachus | reverse complement strand
TATATATGTATATATATATATTGGTTAAACACAACATGGCCAATAATACAGCAGCCAAGAAATTGAGTTAATTTGCTGTTATTCATTAGAAGACAATCAGTAAGCTTGGGAAGAATTTTATCTAAGGTAGTTTCAAACAGTCGTGATGGCGGCTATCAAGGTGGACAATTAAAATGGTTGTTGAAAAACGTGGTGTCTACAGTAAATTTTGTTATATCTTGTATTGTTTGTTCTTGTTGGCTAAACACATTACTAATGCCTGGCCACAAACTCTTCTTCCTTTGGCTTGAACAGTATTGATGAGAGTCTGTAATCATTCCATTGTCAGTCCTCAGTTTAAGTAAACCAATCGATTAGTAGTGAGTTAACGACACAGTATAATGCTTCTCCCACCGCCATTCACTATTACTGCACCAGAGTTTTTTACACTACTGAATTAATGTTATAAACACGACACAGCTGTCGGCCAACTAGTATTTATATTTGTATGCGTACCTTCTGTGGCAGATTTTGCATATCACACTCTTCATGTTAAGATTTTTTTCTGTTTGTGGATTACTTGTATTTTTATTATTTATTTATTTATTTATTTATTTACTAAAATCAAAGTGCACCCAACTTGTATAACAGGTCACCTTAACATCTTCCACCATTTTACACAACTGTGTTGTTAGCATGCTCAGTTATCGAAATTGTAGACATTCCTCTGAAGTGCGCCAGGGAAAATAGCATATTTTCTGCGCAGAAATAAAGGTACAATATGGGAATGGCAATTTAGGAAATTTTAACAATTAAAATCATCTGTCTTTTTTATAATCAATCTCTTAAAATGCACAGTAATGTAACCGATGTCGTCTACAATCAATGATCATCCCATCATTACTAAAGATGAACAGGGGTTGGAGTTAAGTAAATTAAACAGCTTGCCATTATACCAGTGCTGCAGTTCAACAGTTAGCAAATACTTGCATGCCTATCATAATTATATTTTAACTTTGAGCTTATAGAGAGTAAGTAGCTCGTTGTGTAACCAGAGCCTATTTGTAACCAGAACCTCTTTCACTGTAGCCCGTAGAAAAGTCAAGAATCAGCATTCACTTTTTGGAATCTTCGACTAGAATTACTTTGCACTGAAAGAGCCAAAGAGGAAATAATGGGAAGTGTAATGATCATTAAGCCAGTCCACCCAAAGGCTATGTTGTACTTAAACTGTTTTATATGCACGCATTTTTGACATGCACGATGAGATTAAGCCCTATAGAAGAAAAGAGTTTCTACAATACAAAGGGAAAAAAGGAAGCACTCTGTGGAAGGTACATTACTGTTAGATTGGCTCTTACATGACACGGAATATCCTACAGGGTACTAACAATGGATAGCATTGTGGTAGCAGCAGTGAATAATAAGATTTCATCAACAAAACTTGCTGTGTATTAGGGAGAGACAGATTTTCCATGCATGAGAAAGGGATCAGTATAGTTTTAGAGACAGTGGAAATATTGGAAATTATAAGACTGTTATGTTTTTGTAGCTTATATTAATAACAATAATATTTTCTTGCAATAGCTACAAAAGGATATTACGGTGTCAATGTATCTGTCAACCTTGTAGAGGAACCCTACAAGAACCCTTGGGGAAGTTGCATCCTAAACATTTACAGCTATTTTGGGAAACGGCTGTGTGGTCGTAAGAAAACCACTTGTTAGTGAGACTAATTGGGAAAAATAATTACTGGGAAAAGGGTCATGTGGGCTGTGAGTCCAGATTTGGGGTGCATGAGGGGAAGAAGGGAAGTGCATGAAAAAGGAAATTGCCAATGTACAAGCCTCTGAAGGCAGCATTACGATCTGGGGTTGCTTCAGTTGGTTAGGTCTAGGCTCAGGAACATTAAGTTGCAATAAAAGTCATCTGACTACCTGATTGAGTATGAGGAATAATTTTTTCACATAAACTGGCCACCATGTTTTAAAAGTTTTCTTAGTACTCCAGGGCCAGGAACACTCTAGCTGCTCCTTGTCTGAAACACTGGCCTCCCAGGAACTCCTTTAATGGCCCAAACAAGTGGAAATGGCTTAAAGCTATCTCAGGAATGTATGAGGGATGTGGCAATAACTCCCAACCAAGTTCCTGTAATGTGCACGGTGTGTTGTTAAATGATTGTGTGTACAGTTTCCACACCGATGCATCTCTTCCGCAAGTCGGCAACAAGTTATATGCCATGTTCCTCGGCCCTCTTTAAAACATTTGCATCGTTCAAATGTTTTCCTGTGGCTAAGAGTCTCATCACCATACTGTGCTTGAAGTCCTCCATCCATTGATTTTATGCCTTCATTCATGAGAGATTTCATTTCAAGTGCTGGTTTGACTCACACAACCTTATATTTCTAGCTAAAAATATTATTGTTGGATTAGTATTAGTTTCAGTTTAAAGTAATGGATTTATATATACTCTGTGTGTGTGTATAGTGTATATACTGTATGTGTGTATATATATATATATATATATATATATATACACACACACAGTATGTGGAGGAGCACAAGGTGTCAAATGTCCACCACCATGTTGTGATGGAGGGTTGGAAGAGGATTCCAGTGGCAACCTGTGAAGCTCTGGTGAACACCATGGCCAAGAGAATTCAAGCCGTGCTGGAAAATGATGGTGGCCACACAAAATATAGACATTTCACATTTTCACTTAGTTGTGTACTCACTTTTGTTGCCAGGGGTTCAGCTATTATTGGCTGTTTTTTTAGTTATTTTGAGGGGACAAAAAATTTATACTGCTATACAAACTTTACACTGACTACTTTTCATTGTGGCAAAGAGTCATTTATGCAGTGTTGTCCTATGAAAAGATATAACTAAATATTTGCAGAGATGTGAGGGGTGTACTCACTTTTGTGACGTACTTTATATATTATGGATTGAAAAATGGCTAAATAAGGCAGCATAGTTACTAATAGATGAAGTCATAGTTATTCTTTCCTTTGTCACACTGCAAGACTGCAATTTTTTGTTTCTGTGACTAATGTAGCTCCTCTTGGTTAGTTAAGCAAATCTGTCAGTGCTGGTGATTAATGTAGCATGACAAATTCGTCCTTTCAACATGTCTAAGTGCACTACCAAGAACTGTTTATATTTAAACAATCATATTTTAAAGGACAGAGCTGTCATTTTGAGTAGACTGCTGCATCGTTATTTATAATGACCTGTTTTTAATTAATAATTCATTAATCTGATTTTTATTTATTTTTGGTTTGATTCTCTATCACAATTTTATAAATATCCGGATTCGATATTTGATTCGATTTTTATTTCTTTTGTTACAATTATAAGTCCTTGAACCTTCAAAAAAGTTGTCATAACTCGAAAGTTTTATACCTTAGCTTTATTCACCAGCTTAGCAACTGAATTTAACATGAGTAATTAAATGTGACCAGTCATGACTGATCAAGCTGAAAACCAGCCTATTTTGGTGACTGGAGAATCGACCAGTGCATCACTATTATAAATGTAAAATACATTCTTTAAAGAAGTCGCTTTTGGAATCAGTGTGGTGATACAAGTATTTCCACACAAAAGAATGCTGATTCATAACTCAATTGATTTATTTCTCCTGTCTAATAATAATGCATGATACTTAATACTGACTCAATAGGCTTTGCTGCGTCACTGTAACCAAAGAGTTTACAGTGATTTGAATTATTTGTAATGGTAATTGTTCACTGTTATTTTACAACTTTACAATAACTGTATTGCTTGCATACAACCTCATAATATTTGAACTATTGTTATGAAACTTTATAGTGTGCTCACCTAAACCGACTCAGGTCAATTTGAACTGTCTTTCTATTCCATAATAAGTATAATATTCCATTCAGTGAAGAAATATTCACCGAATAGAACTGTTATTTATTTTAGACTGTGATTATTTTAAACTTTTCCTCAAAGGCCCATGATGGCTTGACAAATTTGAAAGCAAGTATTACTGTTTTCAGTTTCTTTTCGTTTAGATTTAGAATGTGTATAACGGGCACTGATCTAAACCTTCTACAGTATTTGTTATTTGTTCAATATGAAGTCTTGTAATGTTAGTATTGAGCTGTACATATAACATTTTAGTGTTAGGGTGAAAATATTAGCAGCTAAAATTAATTCAGTTTCACAGAATAAAATGTTTGCAATTTGTAATTGTCAGTCATTGACATTGTAATTGTCAACAGTTTCACCTCAGTACACGAAAACAGGAAGGATAGATCATTCTTAGGCTTATGTTCTTATTATCAGGACTGGACACACACACACACATGCACACAGGAAGTCATTAGCACTATGCATGGTATGATGTGGTGACAAAGTCAGGAAAATGTGTGCATCATTTCATGGAAAAAGGGAGTGCATGAGTGTTTAGTAACATTGTGGGTTTTTTTCTTTCTTTCTTTTTTTTTTTTTTTACTGCCAACCATGCAGGTCTGAAAAGAGCCGATTGCAGTCTGAATGTCAAGCTCTCAGGGAGACCAAGAAGGTAACATAATTCAGGCCATATTTTAAACAGACAGGCAGGGCATACAGTTCTGTGCATAAAGTACCTTTAAAAAAAATAGATTTCTACACTTATCACATATCTCAAAGCATCACACTGTTGCGTCACTTCCTTTAATACAGATCTCTTTTCTCTTCTGTGACTACTTATGCTACCTGCTTAAAGTCATTGTGCCATTTATACAGGTCAGCGAGGTGTGAGAAGATGAACAGTCCTGTTATGAACAGGCTGTGTGAAAGAGTTAAGCTACTGTGGCGTTATTTACCTCACATCCCAGTGGTTTTAATGTTTTGGCTGGGGCATGTAGATATTACATTTTATTTACGCATAGTGAGACACATAGACACATGAATGCACCTTAAAAATAAAAACGGTCTGGGAGAGTTTAAAAATTCAAATGAAACAGCAGGAGACTAGAAAAGTCTTTATGGGTACAGCGTCATGTCACAAAAGGTTAGATATATGCAGGTTATACTGCAAGCGCATTCTTTATCTGTGTTTGTCTGTCTGTGTAGGGGTCAGGATTTGTTTCAGGTAAAGACGCCTCTTCAGAGCAGATTGTGCAGCTGCAGGCTCACTTGCAGCGCTGCCTGGTGGAGATTCAGCAGAGAGATATTGGCTTCCAGCAGATCAACATCAAGGTGTGTTCCCAAACCAGCACGAACAAATTCAAAAAAAACATACTGGCTGAAGTCTTTGTGTGTATAGAGATTGATTTTATTTATTTATTTAATTTAAATACGGATGTGTTGCAGTTGCAGCAAGCCGTAGAGGAGAAATCTGCTGTTTCTTCTCAACTGAGAGCCGTATCTCAGACTCTGAGAGAAACCCAGCTTAGTCTGAGTGAGCTGCAGAACCGTTATTACTGGTTAGCAAATCAACAGCAAACTCAGCACTCACCTACACAGGTATAAACTATATGTTTAAGCAAGCAGATGTATTTGTGTACTTTTTTTGAACTTTTTGTATGGTTCACTACTTGGCAGTGATGCGCCACTTTTCCACAAACATTTCTGTTATTACAGTGACTGTTGACAGATTGTCCAAATTTGGGGTGACTACTGTACAGTTGTTTCCTGAACAGTTAATATTATCTAGCTAGTTTGTTTTGCTTGGGGTTTTTTATAGTGATTGCCTTAGGCGCAAGGTTTTATCGTTAATGATCTAGGATTAGGGTTAAGGCCCCTGTTTTAATTTTGTGAGTGAATTGCATCAGGTGATAAGACCAAAGAGACTTTTAGACAAAAGAGTATTAATAGTAACACAAGTGCTGAATAAAAATATAACTTGTGGCTGAATAAGCACATTTTTTAAGTCAGGGATCTCAAAGTTCAGATTGTAAAGATATTTATGAGGTCTATGATGTTAAGCAGCATCAGGAGAAATAAAAAGTATAATTAAAAAAAAAAAAGAATTCTCTTTTAACAATGTTTTCCCAGGGTTCAGTTTGTATGGAAGTTGCACCTGGGGCTCCTCAGGAAATCAGCAGTGCTGCAAGTGATCTGGATGGATTGGACATGAGAGAACTCAAGAGCAGGTAAAATGAGTGTGTGGATTGGCATACAAGAAAGGAAACAAGGCAAACCTGTTTTTTCGCTGGTCTATAGTACATCAATTTGAAAGTAGCAACCATTAAGGAAAAACAGTGGAACCTGAGACAGGCCATTGATAAACTGCACAGAGGATTTTTTATGGAATACGATATTTTTCTGTATTGAAGATGACAAAAAGGAAGGATGATAACATCATTTTGTGTGTTTAGACTGGCAGAAGCAGAGCTCCAGCTCGACTCCACCCAGCAAAATGTGTCTCTGCTTAATGACCGGCTAGAGGAGGAAAGGATGCGGCGACAGGCTGCAGAAGAAGCACTGGGATTGGCTGAGCAGAGGATGAAGAGGTAATAGGGCAGATATTTTAAACTACATTAGTGCTCTGTCATATTCACTATACTATAATTACATAAACATAATTTTCTGAGGTATGTTGACTTCCCTTCCTAATGTCTTTTTATATTCCCCCCCAAGTTTATATCTGAATTTCTATCTATTTTGTATTGAAATTATTTACAAATATAAACTTACATTTTATACAGTGGTTAGTGATTTAGCTACTACTGTGCCTGTTAATGCAGTGCACTATGACTACAAATTTAACTACAAATTCTGATTACTATTATTTTATTTAGTGCTGCTTAATTTTCAGTGAATGCTAGCTTAATCATCATTCTGAACACCAGGCCTGTAAAGTGTCTTCATTAACAGTACTGTGTTGTGAATAACACATCATTTTGTGTGTCTGTTTGTCAGTATGGAACCCAGCCCTTCCAGATCTCCTCAACGAGACTTCAGTATCCAGTTAGAGACCGAGGAAGAATGGGAAGCTCTGATTTTAGATCCGAAGGAGCACTTGCTTATGCGCACAGTAAGTCTCCCAAAATATAATGCCGAAAGCCCATGTAAATTTTCTGATATTCAACAATGGCAGGTGAAGGAATGCTGTGAAACCACACAAGGATCATTCTGGTTTTCAGCCTCATCCATTTTTTTGTATGTCCCTATGTTTTACATTTCTATTTCCTATGCCACGTTGCCAGGGTTACAGTCCAAAATCAGTGTTCACATATTCTAATAATAAACTTCTTCGATCTTGCCAGTGTTTATTATTGCTTATTTATTTCAGAGTGGGATTAAATTCTTTGACTCCGATATTAGTTAATTTTGGTGTTACAACACGTGCGACATTAGTTCCAACTAAAATTCACTTAACAGTGTGTAAAGTTTTCTGTAAGGAGTTTAATGTGCACAAATACACTAATTTTTTTGAATGACATTTCACATCATTAAAGGTAACTATAAATGAAAAAAAATTTAAAATATGTTCTTTTATAATTATTTTTATATAACATGTATTATTTCTCATGTCCTTGCTGAAAAGTTAATTTTTTTCTGGTCTTTATTTTCAGATGAAGAGCGGTGTCCACTCGTGTCGCCGCTGGTTACGAGGTCGTAGTCTTTACTGCTCCAAGATGCTAACATCCAGAGCGAAATCCCGCTACTTCTTTATGATCTACCTTCTCGCACTCCATATCCTCGTCTTCATGTGCTTCACTGGCACTTTATAGACATTTAAAGCCAAGAACAGGTTGCCTGGACAAACAATGAATGTAGATTTAAACCTTCGAAAGCAATGAGTACTGCAGTTGGGGTCACAGTGTCTTCAGCCAAGGGCCGATTAATCAGTTATCACTGACAATTTCAATTTTCTCAGTTATTCAGTTATCACTGACAATTTCAATTTTCTCAGTCATTCTACTCCACAGAATTCTACAACAATGTGTTCCTATTATCTGTTTGTACAGATAAGAACACTGAGTAGGGAAAAAAAGCAAATCTTTCTTGAAATATTATTGCTTAACTCCAGCTCTTATCATGTTTTTTTTTTTTCTTGCTTTATGTAACGAAAAGGACAAAGCAAACTAGCTTGTTTGTTCCAAGCCACATACCAGTTTATCAGACAGTATGTAAGAAAAGAAGTGCTATGGAGTAAGTTGTGATCAGGCCACAGAATAAGTGAGGCATTATTTCCACACACTTTAAATTACCGAAGGTTTTCTATAATACTTTATGCATAAGTTCCCAAATTTATTAACAGATAACAACAAACTCCGATTTCACATATGTATAAAAATTTCATACATAGCCAAACAACAAATCTGTCTTTGTACTAAACTAGGAATTCTTCAATGATGATGGTCAGCTGAGAGGCGTTATGGTGTTTGGTTATTAATGACCATTTTAAACATTTTCACAAATACACACTACATGCAACAAATAGCTTGAGCTCACATGTCAGATGTCCTTGTGTCCACTCGTTGTACATCTTTCATTTTTGCTACTGATGAGGTTCTTGCACTAAATGGTTATTTATAGGCTCCAGTCAGTGTAGCAGGGCCACCAGTCACATTTTCTGAGACAGGACTCCGATACCTGTTAGCTTTGTGTAAATATTTCATTTGAATAGTCCTGTAATTGCATAAACTTTAAACACGATTTAAAATAAGATGACAAATGAGTATAACACTATGACTGGGTCCGATCAACGTTTGCAAACTTTGCTTTCACCATCAATAACGCATGCAGTTAATCCTTAAAGACTTTTTTTTTTTTTTTAGGACAGAATGTATTTTGCTGCACAAAATAATGCTACCGGTGTTGGTAGTTTCCTTCAGGAATTAACACAAAAAAACAAAAGAGTTGTGACATTTTGCATGACAAATATTGCAGGTTTTTTGTATAACAGATTATCAGCACATGCATACTGCACTTGCATGTGAGTGAGAGAGAATTTGGATTGTTTATTTTCTACGCTGAAGTGAGACTGGACAAGTGATGAGTGCTGGACAAGTGTGTATGGGATTTAAAGTGGTGCATAGTTAATACACTGCTGTTAGTGAGAGAAGAAGGGAGATCTTACATTTCCTTCATAGGTTATCTACAACCCAGTTGTTTATTTAATTATAATGTGAGACTAAAGATGGTATGTCCTGCTTGAACATGCCTGATTCACCTCATCAGTTCTTTAACTCACTTTTTTCAACCCAAGTTTTTGCATATTAGCACGTTGAAGCAAAGTGTTCTCAGTGTTTTTCTGCTCTAGCACTTTTAACTTTTTTAACTCTTGAGCATGCTTATGGATCTGAGATGTTCTCCGATAGAGTATGTGAGTTCAATGAGTTGTGCTAGAGCTGAGTGCCTACCTAATGCGCTGTGAGTTCTCATAAGCTTTACAGAGGACAGACAGTAAACACACAAGATTTAGCTTTATTTGACAAATTATGTGATTTAATTACACATTCATATGAATAATAAAAAAAGAAAAAGCCAAAATAAGTACCATGAAGAAGTCCTGTTAGATTGTGTTATAAAAAGGTAGAACGTTTTTGTTTTTGTTTGTTTGTTTTTTTATGGTGGAAAAAAAAGGAAAAAGGGCATTGCAAGGAACCTTCACAATAACGTATCTATGTTTGTCAGTGCATTAACCTATATTAATGTACACAAATGAGTATTGGCATGTGTGATGTGTGAGTGTTCTGAGACGAGTTAGAGCAGAAACAACTGTAATGTGTGGGCCACAGCTGGAAAACTCTCCTGTATGCTATGCTACTATGTATGTGTGTATATATTCTACAGAAGATGTACTATATTTAACACTGATTGTTTACAGGCTGATTTGCTGTATAATGCTGTTCTACACTAATGTGATCTGTAAATAGGGGATGGTTTAGAGCAAAATGAATCTCTATTTAAAATGAAAACTACTGAGTGTATTCAAATCATCCTATTTTCTATATAGGGTCTATTTTTGAGGAGATTCATTAGACTCATGGAGAGAGACTGTGTCTGTCCTCAGTTGGTGGACTGAAATGTGTGCAATATGGTGGAGTGTTTTTTTTTTTATTATTATTTTAAAAAGATGAAGTTCATTTTAAATAAAGCTATTAGACAACTTTGTACTGAATGTTCATTTAAATCCCGATTTAGATTTCTATTAAGAGCCCCTATGAACAATTTAGAGGTGAGACATCAAGGCCAGTCACCTTGAGACGACATGAAGAAGAAACCTTGACAGAACCAGAAACCAAAAACCTCCAACAGAACACAAAAGTGGGCCAGCTTAAGAACATCGCCAGCAAAGCATTCCAAAAAACACCACCACAGTAAATAGAAAGATGTTTCCAGAAGATGTAAACCATTCATAAGTCCCAAATAAGAAAACATTAAAAGTGAGAGATTTCTTGAACAATTTAATATGTTGGGATGTTTAAGTAAACATTAAAGCTGTGTGTGCGTGCGTGTGTGTATATTCCATAATAATAACTTCTAACTTAAAAACATTGGATGGAGGCAGCAGTAGCTGTGTGTTGAGGATCTGAGCTACTGATCAGAAGGTTGGTGGTTCCGCTGCTCCACCACGTTGCTTCTGTTGGGCCCATAAGCAATCCTGTCAGCATTTGACAACTGAAATAATTAACAATTTCCTTACTAAATAAACATACAAAATTATTATGAAATGTTACGTTTTACAATTTTTACATTCTCTCTCTCTCTCTCTCACACACACACAAATAATCGAATCACTATTATGGCATTTAAAAACATGTACAGTAGTTGTAGCCACTAAGTTTAATTAACAAACAAAACCTCTTCTTTATATTGAGAATGAAATTACACGAATCAGTGCCCTGGCGGTGCTCGCTTGAGCGCGGTATATTTTCTCCAGTTGTGTGGAAGAGAATCTGCAGTGTTTGGACGGAAGGACGGTAGGACCAGACACCCCATGGTTATGCGAAGGTGCCAAGTAAGCAGCTAGGGACGGCTCCATCGGCGGTGGTCCCACTAGCCCTGCTTTCTCCGCTCCGTCCAACTCTAAATACTGCCCATAGCCTGGTACTGCTACTCGGGTCGACAGTGGCTTGCTCCATGATGCCGTTAGCTCACCGACAAAGTCGGGAAACATTGGCAGGCAGTTTCTGACCGTTGTCGGTTCTGGAGGGAGGAAGAATCCCGCGAACCTCGACGG
>QMIH01000403.1:191739-306814 GCA_003987875.1 Clarias batrachus | reverse complement strand
CCCACAGAGTTTTGTTCCAACCATAATTAAAACCACCTGATCCAACTAAACAAGTCATTAAGGCTTATTTGAAAACTACATGGTATGTATGTTGGAGCAGGGTTGGAACAAAACTCTGTGGGGCTGCGGCTCTCCAGGAACTGAGTTTGAGACCCCTGGTTTACACCATATACTGGTGATGCTGGTAAAACATTCATTCCCATTTCTTAAATTTACTCAAATAATTACATTTTATTTAATCTGAACAAATGAGGGGTGACTGAAGACTTTTGCACAGTACTATAGAATTAATCGTATACACTTTTAATTATAGGTTTTTGTGAGAGCGTTTTTAAAATTATATTGGATTGCTTTTAGCATACAGTATATAGCATGCCCAAACATAAGAAATATGATGCAATTAAGACACATGAAAACACCAGCTATGAACTACTGTAACTGACATCTTAGCAGTTAATATCAATAGTACAAGACAATAATACAATAAATGTTGTCTTTTCTCGAGTGCACTTCCTGCACACAAATAATTATCAAATATTTCAAGAACGTATAACAAATATTTTCACTCCGACGTGAAAAGCTGTACAGCTTACTTGGAGAATTCTCACTGATGGGGAACAAAACAGAGCATTATAACCTGTCGTCCATCACAAGCTATTAATGTATATTAAAATATTTAGTATAATTAATTTATAATAGATAGATACCAGAAATTGCTGAAAAACAAACAAACAAACAAACAAACAAACAAACAAACAAACAAAATCTGTTTCGACGTAATCTGTTTCGACAACTAACTCAAAAGAATGTTGAATACTGATAACATATAACCAAAAAGGAAACCTATAAAACCACCAAGAACCTGCCAAGAAAACTATTTGTTTCAAGATACAGTAATGCAGTCTTATTACTGTTTAATATTAGAAATGTTTGAGAATAAACTAACTAACATGATCCCGGGACACTAACAGCAGCTCCTTTGAATGCTTTGGATTGTGGGGTGGGACGGTCTTGATTGTCCGATGCATTCCATGGATGCTCGCTCAGATTGCGATCTGGGGAATTTCAAGGCTGGATCCACAACCTTGAACTCTTTGCCTGTTAAGCCCCATACGGAGTGTTCTGCTACCTTTCTATTCGGTACCTTTCTTCAGCAATTACTGCAACATTAACATTTCTCTGGGAACGAACGGAATGGACTTGCCTTTGGCTCGATCCAGTTGCCAGTTTATTGGTATATATGTTAATTTTATTCAGTCCACTTGCTAGTGATGTTAATATTAACTTAAATAAACATTAAACATACCCAATTAATAACATTTTAAGCCTTTCTCTATCTGACTGGCTAGTGTTTTCCACTGATATTTATTGCATTTACTGGTGCTGAGTTTGGAGGCATCCAGCAGTTCTTTGGTGTGTTTGTGATTTTCTGTTTTTTTTTTTTTTTTTTTTTTTGAAATTCTGTAGCCACAGTGGAAAGATTAGTCTGAGCCAATAACACATGATTAACTGACAAGAGTGACTAGTTTCAAAGGGAAAGAAAAAGCAGAAGTGAAGAAGAAGGCAACCAGAGCGAAGCCAGTGTGTTTCAGCAAGNTTCGGTACCTTTCTTCAGCAATTACTGCAACATTAACATTTCTCTGGGAACGAACGGAATGGACTTGCCTTTGGCTCGATCCAGTTGCCAGTTTATTGGTATATATGTTAATTTTATTCAGTCCACTTGCTAGTGATGTTAATATTAACTTAAATAAACATTAAACATACCCAATTAATAACATTTTAAGCCTTTCTCTATCTGACTGGCTAGTGTTTTCCACTGATATTTATTGCATTTACTGGTGCTGAGTTTGGAGGCATCCAGCAGTTCTTTGGTGTGTTTGTGATTTTCTGTTTTTTTTTTTTTTTGCCAGATGGCTGCTGAGTAGAGATATGAGAATTCAGACAGACAGCAGGATCTCGGATTAGCAAGAGTGACTAGTTTCAAAGGGAAAGAAAAAGCAGAAGTGAAGAAGAAGGCAACCAGAGCGAAGCCAGTGTGTTTCAGCAAGCTGTTACCCCCATGTTACCAAACAGAAACAGATCTAATTCATCCAAGAGACTGAGCTCTTGTCCTTACAGTATGTGTCAGGTAGGGGGGGGGTCCAAATTGGTATAATAATTGGTAGCCAGATGTGGCACGGTGACGTAGTGGTTAGCACTGTCTCCTTGCATGTTCAGGATCCAGGATTCCCAGATTTTCTTGGGACTGTGTGTGTGGAGTGTGTGCTTATCCTGCAATAGATTGAAACCCTGCTTAGAGTGTACACCGCCTCATGCCCTAAGTCTCCCGAGATAGGTTCTCCTTATTCCACTGGGATAGCGCTAGCCCCTTGGGGCAAAATTCCACAAAATGTCTGGAGGTGTGATTTGGTTGCGGGATACCGGCACATTAGCAGCAGCTCCTTTGAATGCTGTGAGTTGTGGGGTGGGGCCTCAGTGGATAGGTCTAGTTTGTCCAGAGCATTCTATTGATGCTTGATCAGCTTGAGATCCAGGGAATTTGAAAGCTAAAACTGCACCCTTGAACTCTTTGCCTATTAAGCTCAATACTGTATTCTCAGTATTCTCAGTAATTTGTGCTACATTAGCATTTCTGCGGTATTAGACTGGATGGGATAGCCTTTGGTCCTTACAGGTATAAATGAGCCTTGAGTGATCCTGTTGCCAGTGAATTGTGAATTGCCAGGCAAATTGTCTATAAAAAAAGAATAGCTCTCAAACTATAGTGCAGGGTTTTGATTGTTAGTAGTTGATTTCTGGATTCACATGAAGTGAACATGTTCTATAAGTAAAGTTAACTAAAATCTAATGACATTTAGCACACAGACATTGTGAACATTAAAATAGTTGAATTATGCTCAGAAGATAAGATTGTACCAAGGGGTGAATAGAATAGATTCAGTCAACTCCAAAATTATTGGCATCCTTCATGAAAATGTGCAAAACATTAATATAATACAGATACTGCATGTGAAGATGATAATTTTGCTCAGATGTTTAAAGGAACTATTTAGTCAATAGAAATACAGTACTTCCTGAAAAAGTGTTGTTTTACCTTTGTTAATTTTGTCAAGACTGTATGTGGAAAATGATTATTAACCTTTTTTACTCATATATAAATATGAGGAAGCACAATGGAAACATCCTTGTCGTGTCATTCATTGGTAAAACCAACTCAAATAATAAATTTCAAGTCTAAAAGGGCTACAGTGAGATACCACCTCTATGAACAGAATAAGAATCTGATCTGTACCATTTAACATTGTACTTACACCTGGCATCTTGTTGTGTTCAGATGAGACAGATTTATTTCCACACACATTATGATGATGTTTGGTAAAAAAAAATATAAAAAGATGAAGGCATACAAAGAACAGCATCGCCTACCCTCATAAAATACAGTGGTGGCTCTTTGATGTTTTGAGTCTGTTTTGCTTCCAGTCACCCACGAGCTTTTGTTAAGGTCAGAATCAACTCGAAATCAGAATCTTGCAACTATGACCTAAAGCATACATAACAACTGGCAATGAAATGGGTTGCAGAAACATAAAATCAAGGTTTTACAAAGGCTTTCTTGGTCTCTAGACTTAAACCCAATTTATAACCTGTAGCCTCTACTAAAAAGGCCAGTTCATAATAGAAACCCCAGAGATGTTGATATAAAATGTTCTACATTGAGGAAGGGTCCACAAGTATTCCCCAACCTTGTTAAAAACTACAGAAAGAGTCTGAGTCATTCTTGACCGGAGAGGCTCCAGGAAATGCTGATGTTTGGGGCCTTTTTCAGTCTGCATTCTAATGAAAAAAAATAATAAATAAAAAACTAAATAAAAAACTTTACTTTGTGTCAAAAATTTGTTTGACAAAAGAAGCATGAGGCTTTTTCATGAAAGTCTAAATTTTCACTAACTGTGAACGTGTATGTTTTTATCTTAATTTTTGCTCATTTTTTAATGAAGCTGATTAAAAGGACAATGTGTTCCCAGCCATAACCAGTCGAACAACCGTTTCTCACACAAGCAGATTCAGTCTATTTCACCATTTAAATGCTTTCTAGCATTTTTGAGTCTATAAAGTGCTAATGGTGTGTTCAGGCCCATTTTTCTTTGGTTCTTTTATGGGAATTAAATGTGCGTCTATGAAAGTCTGTGACATGGCTAAAGAGGCAATTTAAATGCAAATTTTGGCGTTGAGAAGGTCAGCTACCATTTAGGATGAAAAAAATCTGGATTAATAAAAAACACATCAATTGAGATGCTAATGAAAAGTAGCGTCAGGCGGGGACTGTACAGTTATATCCACAGGGGTGATTCTTCATTAATTAATGGATTAATAATTACAAAATAATAATTTATATATATATTTTTTTAATAATAGATAGATAGATAGATAGATAGATAGATAGATAGATAGATAGATAGATAGATAGATAGATAGATAGATAGATAGATAGATTTTAACCCTTTAAGTTTAATGTCATTGGCTCTGCAGCTGGTTCCTATACTGAAATACACTGGAAAAATTGGGAAGACACAGATGACTACAGTAAATTACTTGTGATTTAATGTCTTTTTTTTTTTTTTTTAATTGAACAAAAGCTTTATAGATTACATATAAACAAATGTATTTCAATGTATTTCTGTGTGTGTGTGTGTGTGTGTGTGTGTGTGTGTGTGTGTGTGTGCGTGCACGTGTGTGTGTGTGTGTGTGTGTGTATTTGTGGGTAGTTCTCTCTCTCTCTCTCTTTCTCTCTCTCATTTTCATTCTCTATAATAATAATAATAATAATACATTTACAAATGAATAACATTAATAACTCTAATCATGAAGGCTTGCATTATGAATATAATGCTGGAAGTTCAAAAGTGACACTAAAAATTCTCTAGTTTATAACAAAATTGAGAAATTCTGAAATTCTGCAACAACAATTTATTAAAAACACACAGAAATATGCTGGACCATTTATTAAATATAAATTTACAGTTTTTAAGAATCAGGTGCACAAATTCTAATTAATCTTGGGTCCAAAATATAAATACAGCACATTTTCTGGCATAAGCTTCACTTTTAAGATCAGTTCATAAGTATTCGATGCGAGTGAGGCTCCTGAAGCCTAAAGCTAGCCTGCTTTATCAATTTCACAACCAGCTTTAATGTGTGTTTGAAGACCTGTTGGAAGACCATATATTTTGTCTCAGTTTTAACATCTTGTTATAGTGGCTAGGGGGCGTGTGAAGCTAGTGTACCCGGACGTTTATGTTGAGCCCTGGCAGGGCTTTGGAAGGGAGGCGATGTGAATGTGAGCTGTGGGAGTGATTGCGTACACCTACGGAAAAGCCTTTGGCGTTCTGAGATAACGTGGGTTTATTAAGTAGACGCAGTGACAGACGCAACAATAAACACAGCACTCAAACAGGAAAGCACAGCACGGTGAAAAAAATTCTTTGTCTCCTCGAGACAGGATTTTTTTTGTAACGCAAAACGAACTCAAACACTAAACAGAACAACCAGAGGTTAGGTTATCTGTTTGCACATTTCTTTTCAGTTTTCTCTTTTCTCTTCTTTTCCACTATTACCGGAGCAACTCACCCTCATGCCTGGTGCTACCTACAGTAATATCTGACCATGTAATGCCTTGTCCTGGGGGACTATATGGACGTGCATCCAAGTTCTGCACACTCCACCTCACTTCCATAAATAAACATTACCTAGCATTTCTGCATTTGTGCCATTTTAGGTTTTGCTGAAGAATTCTGTGGTTCTGCTCCTTTGTCATTATTTCTGCTATTTTTTCAAAATTTTGTCTCATCTGTGACAAGTTTACAGTGCCGTGGCAGCAAAACAACCCAATACATGATGGAGCTACCACCATCTTTAACAGCTTAAGTTAAGTAGAGTGTTCTTGGGCTTGAAGGTCTCACCTTTACTCCTCTAGACGATATGCCTTTTCAGCACTTCGTGTGGTCAAAACCTGAGTTTAAATTAGCTTAACTGTCTCAATTTTGGAGCACGGGGTACTTTCTTGAATGGCAGCCTTTAGGTCCATAGATATATAAAATTCCTGGATGGTGGACAGTCACACTGGTGTTCCAGCAGCATCCAGTTCATGAACGGCCTATGGCTTTGTGATTCCTAATTATACAAAACAATTTCCTCTCAGCTGAGGGTGACAGTTTAGGACTTCTTCCAGACCTTGGCAAAGTGGCTACACTTCCCATCAACCCTGTCCTGGAATACACCTGCCCTGTACGTTTTATTGTCCACCATGCTTAGTACGCTCACTTCTATTCAGTAAAAAAGTTTGAATTAGCCGTTTAGTCAGGTATTCTGGGAACAAAAAAAAAAAACAATGACTGGGAACCAATGACTTAGACCTATATTGACTCCGGATATGACAATGTAAATTTAAAAAACAATTCCAGACCTTTAAAGGCTTTATTGAGAAATGCAAAGTCATCCCTTCAACAAAAGTCCACGGAAAAATTATCGATATATATTGTGAGGTCTCCTTTGTATCAGCAACATTTTCATTATTTTTCCTATTACGAGAACAGAACCTACATTTATGTGCAAAATATACTGGTGTTATTAATCCAAACATTAGACTAATAATTTACATTATATTCATAGCTCATTATTATGAATTTTTGCATGAGCGTGAATTGTATTTTTACACATTCAGACTCTCTCACTCATGTGTGTGCTCTCTTTCTTCACATAGCAGCACTGTGCTCACCCTGATTAACACAGCTTGACCCATATGACACAAACCAGCCAGAGACTAAAGGAACCTAATTCTCATTGCTTGTTTCGGATGATACGTCATGGAGCCATGCACTTGCATTCACGATGATATGGACACAAACATGCGTAATGATCATTATGGTGCATTTGGGCAGCGTTTCTTCACTATGCTAACGATTGAGAAATTCATAAATGCATACTGTATATTAGCAGAAAATAAATGTTTTATGGCCACATTATTTGCACTTTGCTGCAAATACAGTATATAGTTATATATATATGTAGATATAGTTAAATGCGGGAGAGCACAAATGATGTGGTCTTAAAACATTATATATGAGAGAGCATGATTTCATGATTTTCCTTTCATTTTTCACCTATTTTGCTGACAATGATAAAACATTTAAATTGTAAAACGTTTCAATCTAAATGGTCAATCTGGAAATATGCAGTGGGTTAGGGTTTGGTTTATCTCTGGTTTACACCATTCTTGTCAAATCTTTGTATATTAAATCTATCTTTGAAATCTCATTTTGTCTATCCAGCCTTGCAACATAGACCTGAATCCCAATCAAGTTCATAGGGCTGAAAATAACTGCCAGGGAGTGTTGCCAAGATGTCTACAGAGTGGACAGACTTTACTAGAAAGGCTTTGGTGTGTGTGAAAGAGAGAGTGAGACTGACAGAAACAGTTTGCCAGCTTTTGTGGAGCCCCACTGTCATTATGCACAAGTCAGGCTTTAACCTTCTTATCAGCAGACAGCAAGAGACAGATAGAAGAGAAACACTGAAAATCCTAGATAAAAAAAAAAAATCATCCATCAACGTACAACACAAAAACCGAAAACAGCACCAAAACCTTGGCTTCTCGGCTGATCGGCTCAATATTCAAATCTGGTTGGACCAAGATTGGATTTAGACTGTTAAATAAGTCAATTGCTAAATAACTAAATGATTCATGTGGGTTTTCCACAGTAACTAATGTAAGTGTTGGTGTCCCAGGGATAGGATTGGTGAATCCCCCAGGTACAGTACCATGGCCCTAGAAACACAGTAGGGTCGATAGTCAAATAGCACATTTATTCTCACTTCATTTGGTATTTTCCCTTTAATGACACACACCGCATACGTTTGTTTAAAACCCAGTGTGTGTGTGTGTTTTCCATTTTAAGTAAAGTTAAAAGAAAAAAAAATGTCATTAGTGATCAAAAAAATACTTTAAAAAAACATTTACAGTATATTTGTTTTTCAAAAAAAATCTTCATTATAATATATATATAAAAGAAAAATTAATCACAAAAATTTATAATAATAAGATAGGTCATGGGTAGCTCAGTGGTTAAGGCATTGGACTATGGTTCGGAAGGTCCCAGGTTCAAATCCCACCTCCACCAAGCTGTCCCTGTTGGGCCCTTGAGCAAGGCCCTTAACCTCAACTGCTCAGATGTATAATGAGATAAAAAAAATAATAAAATGTAAGTCGCTCTGGATAAGAGCGTCTGCCAAATGCCTAGATGTAGATAGGCTCTAGCCCCCATGACCCTGTTTATAGGATAAAGCGCTATAGATGATAAAGATGGGTTAGTCAGGATGTTACACTTTTTTCTTTTTTTTTTTTTCCTACAATTTTCTACATTCAAAAACTTTCTGTTTATTTCCAGGTTTAACTTTAATGTTAACTTTAACTCATAGATTTTCAATGTGGTCTCAGACCTCAGCATACTGTAGATTCTCTCTCTATCTGTATTATATATCAGTATATTTAGAATTTTGAGGTATGAGGCAGAAACAAATGCTGCACGAATAACCTAGCCAAAAATAGAATCATCAAAGTAACAACCTGTGAGTTAATAAGTTATTAATCAAACATAGAAAGCAAATATTGTCTAAATAAAGCTCATAAACAAGTAGATGATTGAGTGAACAAATGAAAGAGTGACTGATTGAGGGAGTAGATAAATAATGGTGTGGTTCACCAAACAGGTAAGATGTTTTCATTAGCTATATTAATCCCTAAAGAAATTTGTTAAAAAGAACTGCCTATTTTGTCAGGATGCCAAGTGTGACATCTTCATTATTTATTAAACATTATACATCGGAGGTTTGCCTGAGCTGACACTTATTATTAAAGAATCCAATATTCTTGATCTGTAAATGTAATTGAGTTAGAAACACACTGATGCTTCTAACATTTTTTATGTAAACCTGTACTTAATTTATTAGTGTTTGACACCTGAGGAACATAGACAGCTCTTAGTAATGTACAGTACATAGCCGTTATGAGCTCACTTCAATTGTGCATCAGATGTGGAGGATATCAGTGCTCGATGCTGTATGCTGGCCAACATGACAGGTCACTTTATTTCCTGATTCAAATTTGTTTGGATAAGGAAAAGGTGGACAGCGGATTAATGCCTCATTGACATATAAAACCAAATGTTCTGATGCTCTGTTATTGGCTCGCCTTTACTGTGTGAATAACATCACAAAAATGCATGTTTTGAACTGAATGTCAGGTTTGAAGGATTATAGACACATCATAATCGCAGAAGTATTGCAGAAGAAGCCTTTTAATAAAAGGATTAAAATAATGCAGGCAGGACGATATGAACATTAACCACAGCAGTATCTAGAACATATACAAACTAAACAAAGGAAGCTTAAATAATGATGCTAATCAGGGCAACAAACTAGGTTCAGGTGAAAACAATTGACATAATGCAATATGGCAAACGAAGTCTGAAAACAAATATGAACCACAAAGAGTTCATGGGCGCATGCCACTCTTTTGGAATTATCCCTGCAACCTGCATGATAAACATGATACAAGAGGAAAAATGCATGAACCTAGTAGCTACTTTGCACGAGACACAAATGGAATGGAATTATGAGGTTGATCAATGGCTCAGAAAGAATTCTTCTATGTGACAGCCAACCTGCTATTATCAACCTCTCCTTAGAAATGAGCTCAGAAATTGTCCTGGGTGTGGACTTGAATAATCAGGCCAAGTGCTGAAATGTCCTTAGCCAACCCAGCACTATGTCGACCAATCAAGGGCTATTTAAAACAATCCCAGTATAACTTAGTCATTGCATAGCATTACCCTGTCTGTGTGCTCTCATTCATCCATCTCTCCTGTCACAGAATAAGGGAATATTTCCTAGTGTTGGTGCCGGCCATTGTGTTTAAGTTAATTGATAGTTGTTTTGTCCATAGTGTTGTTCCTGTTGTTCATTTAACTAAAAAAAATCATGATTAACAGACCAGGTTATAGTCTGTTGTATTGTCCAGTGTTCTACTATGTTAGAGAATAATATGAGGTTTAAATGCAATGACACCCATTTTTTGTTGCGACATTAGCTTTAGCGTAAATCACCTGGTGTTTCCACATCTGGGAAAGTGATGAAAGCTCGGAACGATAAACATATCCTCAATGAATAATACTCACACTCTCGCTACAGCACCTTATAGAATAGTATTTTGTCAGTAGTATATTATACTCTTTGATAATGATGAGCCGTAAGCATGTATTGTATTGTTTTTTTTTTTGATCTCCCACTCTGCAAAAAGACAGAAAGGACATAAAGGAGACAGGGACGGAGTGGATGTAAAAGGAGGGAAGGAGGACATAGTGTTTCAGTGCTCCATTTAGACGCTCTTTATTTAGCTAGTGTCCCAAATATGGCCAACCGCAGCACTGAGTTCAGACTGAAAAACCCAAAGGGTAATAACATTGAATGTTTTGAAAGGCAGTTTAACAATTTTTGTGATTTTATACAGATGAGAATAAGCAATTAAAGTGTGATCAGATACAGTAAGTGACTGGGTGAATGACTGAGTAAGTCATGAAAGGATGAATTAATAGATAAGAGATTGAGTGAGTAAACTAGAGACTTACAGTAATAAGAGAGTGACTGAATCAATGGGATGAAAGCAAGTGGTTAAGAAATGTAAGAAAGTGTGTGTTTGTGTGTGAGAACCACAGAAGAATGAAAAAGCAGGTGAATCATATGAGATTGAGTGAGTCAAAAAAAATTTATCTGAGAGAGTTATTTTAGTGTTTAATTAAATCATTTATAGAATAGTGGTTGATTGAGGTAAGAAATATGAATAATTGAGTTAATAGCTGGGTAAGTAGAGAGAAAAAGTGAGTAAATCACAAGAATGAATGCGTGAAAGTGTGTAAATCATTGGTTACATGACAGCCAGTTTTGACAGTCAGTCTTCGAATCATTCAAAGTATAACATGTGAGTCAGTCAAACAGCAAAGGAGTTTGGGAGTCCTTAAGAAAAAGAGAATGTGGAAGACAATGGACCCTAATTTTAGTATTAATTTTAATTTTAGTAATTGTGTCTTGTATCTTTAAGTTATGTGTAAATGGTTGTGTTACCTAAACGTGAAAAAAATATTTAAAAAAAAAGAATTCAGAAATGCTGATTTTCCAATTACTCGCATGCATACGTGTTAAATGCATGGAAGATGATTTCTGTCAAAAAGCGTGGCTTGTGGTGATGCCTAAAAAAACTAGTGCAGGAGCATGAAATCAACAGTGAGAAGGGAAGAAGTTGATATTTTTTTAGATTAATTCATATGGCAATTAAAATATTTGATGATATAACTTTAATATAATTAGTGATAAGAATAATATACAAGGGTCATTTTTCCACCCTCTGGATAGTAGATTGTATTTTGCTTGCCTTGATAGAATGATCAGCTTTTATTTTTCTTTCATTCAGAGGTTACTTTGCTATGTTTATTTTTCACAAATCTTTTAATTAATGCCAATAATACAGAAGGACTAGTTGTCACAGAAATGTAGATAATAACCTACTGAATTGGCGTGAGGACACTTTTGTGAGATTTTTATGTGCTAAATGCTGTGAATGTAATAAAAAAATATATTTTTTTATATATTCACTGCTTACTGACTCACTCACTCATTCTTTATATCACTTTTGTACAAGGTCACAGGACGTCTAGAGCCAGGGAACTTGAGGCAGGATGCGAGGCACATCCTGCCAGGGCTTATACTGAAAACAGTCAAAGTGCAGTAATCCATGCAAATTGCGTGTTTTGTGTTTTTTTTTTTTTCTCAGCATATGCTACCATATTACTGTAGTTACCACTGTTGCCTGACACCTCCTGGGTCTCGGATTGATTCCCGTCTCGCATCTGTGTGTATGGAGTCCACATGTTCTCATGTGTTCCATGTGAGTCAGAGTGATCTCACATTAAGTTACTGTAGTGCACCATTCTGTTATTTTTCTTTTTCTTTTACATCCTTACTTTTCAAAACACACATTATTACCTTGTTTGACAGGCAAGTTTAAACTAGTTTCCTTTTTTTTTTCTCAGAAATTCATTGACAAGTAATAATTTGGAAACTCTTAACTGTGATTAATAATAAGAAAAAAACATATTATGCCTGAAACTGCTCCATTATTTGAACCGAATGAAAAAAGACCACAGGAGCTGCTTTTCTATTACAGACCACACTCATTTCTGTCCAGTCTTACCAGTTAATTGCAGTACGAGTGCACATAGATGTCCTCAGTGCTCTCTAACCTTTATACAACAGGTTATAGCAGGTTCAGTATAAATAATATATGGAGAGTATACTTTATACATGGATGACTTAGCATGGCATGACACATCACAATACAGTATATGAGTGACAAGTGTTGGCATGGGTGTGTGTTTCCACTAATTACCATTATGCTGAATATCGATGACGAAAAGCCACAAAGTAGGAAAGGTTTATGTCTGATTTTAGTCTCTGGTGTTTAAAAAACAGCTATACAGTAGCGCAAAATTTCAATCAACTCTTTACCTTTTTTTAAATAGCCAAATAGATTGTTAATGATAAAAAATAAAATACAGAATGAACACAATTATAACATAATCATAATTAGTGTCATGTGACTTTGCTGTTAAGGGATTTTCATCACCTTTCACCATTTTTTATGGTGAGAACGTTTCTCCTCCAATATACCAAACAAAATCACACTAGCAATCAAGGCAGTGATGATAGAGCGGTACAGCTGATGTAAGATGGAGATGATAACATGTATGAGCTTAATTCTAGAACCATGAGCTCGTCTCCTAAGAGCTGTTGTAATCTTAGATTTGTGCAGTGCTGTAAGGAAAAAGGTTGGAAAACAGTAGGATAAAACATTGCATCTTCTCTGCATGAGCCCTACATTCTCCAAACATACATTCCTTCTTCCGCCTATTCTCTCTCAGATCTGCAGAGCAAACCATTTTCTTCCATCATACAGTACAGTGTCCCATAAATATTCAAAGGTATGTGGACAAACCCAGATGTATTGTAACTGGGTCAGATGCAAACTCACAGTAACATTCCAATATGGTGTCATTTTTAAAGCCTAGTTGTTCATACATGAGATATAAAGTACATAATGTATGTGAATGAAAAAAAAAATATATATATATATATATATGGCTCACCCTTTCAAATGAAGCTCATAGAAGTGTGAATGGAGGAGATAATAGCTGTATCTGATAGCTGTTATCTCTGTTATAGAGCTGTAAAATGGGCTCGTATTCACCCTCTCCTTCACATTTCAGCTTTCTGTTCGTCAGATGTCTTTTGAGAATGTCTTTCTATTCGGTCAAAAAGCTCTCAGTACATTATGTTGCTTTCAATACTGCTTTAAACATCACTGCACCAATGCCACTGGACTATAGTAGCACTGCAGAATTGCATTTTATCTACATTATGTACAGTATTAGAGAACATTTACATTTAAATCAGTAAAGTCTTGAACAGAGTTTTTTTTTTATGTGCCCCAATAGAAATTAGACACATCGCTTTTTCCTTCGTCCACAAGAAAGCAAGTGTTGTTTCCTCATTATTGCATATAAAATCAGCAGATAAATGGCTCAGAATTGATTTCATTTGTGGCATTTAAATTTGAAATCTGTTGCTGTAAACTCTCAATATGAGGTCCAAAGAGCGACCAGTGCCAGGAAAGCTGCCAATGCCATTGTTAACTCGAAAGATTAAAAACCCTTCAGTAACACAGCAAAACCATTGGGGCACATTCATTAAAAGACAACACACTGGTAAGCTCACCAAAAGGCTGAAAAGACCGCAGAAACTATTGGAAAAATTCTTTCCCTGCTGAAGAAAAACTCATTAACAACAGTTGGCCAAAATATAACCGGAGTGGTGTGTAGCATTTGAAGCTGTAATATTACCAGATGCTGCCTATTGTAGGCAACATCCTGTAATTGTGTGATTTGCCTTCCCTCATCATGTAGCAGGTGTTTGAAATCAGAAGTGGAGTTAGTCTTAGAGAGAGAGCGAGAGAAAGAATAACTATTTTACTATGACTTAAAGGCTATATTAAGTTAATGGCAGCTCGGTACTTTTGATACTTAAGTAAATTTGAAGGTGAGCACTTTTCCACTTTTTCTCAAGTAAAAATGTAATTACGTAATACTGTACTTCATCTGATCACTGAATTTTTTTCTAATCAAAGGATTTCTGCTTTGCCCACCACCGCAAAATAATCCCTATTACACACCCTCACTCACTCATCATCTATACCGCTTAATCCTGTATTCAGGGTCACGGGGGGCCTGGAGCCTATCCCAGGAGACTTAGGGCACAAGGGTGGACAGGGTGCCAATACTGTACATCGCAGGGCACACTCACACACTATGACAAATTTGGGAATGCCAGTTAACCTAACCTACATGTCTTTGGACTGTGGGAGGAAACCGAATCGAACCCGGACCCTGAAGGTGCAAGGCGACAGTGCTAACCAGTACACCACCAGTTTTACAGCTTTGACTCATCCAATAGAAAAAACTCACCAAATGTATGTTTCCTGTATTGACTCACTCTTGTTTTTTGAACACAAGGTGGAAAACATTTCCTCTTTTCTTTTTTAACGTCTTCAAGCTGTACTTTTATTCATGAAGCAGAACTCATACAGTGCCTAGAAGTAGTAAATGTAGTTTTCCGGACTTGTCTTTTAACCTTAAAGATGTCTCTGTCTCTGAAGGGAAATCCTGGCATTTAAGTCTTTCTGTCTGACATCATGAGATTGGCAAGATATTATGGTCTCAAAGTGTGGACTGGTGTGTAAAAGTAAGGCCATTGTGTGCCGTTGAATGGTGACCACAGGGGGTATATGAGATTCCTTCTATCGGGGAATAATACAGTACAAGCCAGTGTGACATACAAGCATTTACTCTTTACACACACCTTTCATCTCTTTCCAAAGTGTCATTGTCCAAAAATTCTAGAGTTGCGGGGGGCCTGGAGCCTCCAATCTCAGGAGTGCCAATCCATCGCAGGACACACACACACACACACACACACACACTTACTGTACATGCTCATTCACTGCATGTCTTTGGACTGTGGGAGGAAACCGGAGTACCTGGAGGAACATGCAAACTCCAAAACTCCATGCACACAGAAACGAACCCGGACCATGGAGGTGCAAGGCAACATTGCTTACTAACCATCGTGCTACCTGTCTACATTCAGTTCCTAAAAAATAATAATAATAATTAGGAATTTTACAGTATAATAAAACACATTGAATATTATTATTACAGTCTAATATTCAATAAAGAAACTTCAAGATTAGAGCAGCTTTCCAGTTACCTGTAAACCCTTTGGCATTCATCATGACCTGAATGACTAATAGTCTTTACAGACACAGAGTCAATCCTGTCATATGCACTTAATACATATTATCTGCTTCCATGCTCATTTGTGACCTTCAACCTAAATGATTGAATTGCAGCAGTACCCTGTGCCAGTAGCTGCTGTTGAACAATGAGAAGGTTAAATAACCCTGCCTTTCACTTCAGTAATGATGGTGTGTGGTAATACCTTTCATTATACTTTTAGATGCAATGGAAAAGCCTTTCTCATTCCCCTTGATTCCAAGACCTGTGACTTTCAGCCAGTCCCCAATACCATAATCAAACCAAAGAGTGTACATATGTTTTATCATATTAAGAAACATAACATGAATCCCTTTCTAACAAAAGCAGCAACACCACTGGCCTTAGACGAGAGTTTTTTTTTTTCAAAGACATTGGGATGTAAAACTAAGGCTCTGCTCTTATCTAAACTAGTGCTCCCTAAACATCAGTGACTGTAAATTGTATAACTTTGATTTCATTTGGGTAATCAAATCCTCAGTGCGCCGCCTAGGTTCTGCATGCACATTTACTCTGAAACAAGATTAGAGCTAATTCTTTGTGTAACATGCAATGACATGATCTCACTGGAGTAAACAAGCATTGCCTACACAACAAGTTCACCAAACATGAACACTGATACCAAAACAGGCTGCATTATGGAGGTATAAGATCCAGATGATTTGGCAGATAATATTATCCCGGCACACTGCTTTAACAACTGCATAACATCTTCAACTACCCTGATGTTGTCATTACTGGCTAACCCATAAACAGCATGGCATGATTTCTGCTAAGCTGGAAACTATATGCATAAATTCCTGGAACACTGCTGAAATGAATACAAATTTTGTTTTCTTAGAAAATAACCAGCAGGACATACATGGGGGTTCGTTGAATTGAATGCACCCAGTAACATGTCATAAAATAAGAGTGCATAACATAATACTGTGTTAGATGTGTAGGTGTTTTAAAAATTAATAATACACATTCTATTCATAGGTAAATAATATAGAAAATTTGATTGACTTACTGTCATCTATTTCGTTCGCTTTCAACACTCCCCCAAAAAAATTTTGGGCCTTCTTTTTTTTCTGTTTTGAAATTCAATTCTAAAGATTGCTTTGTGATGTTGCAGTTAATTTTTCTCATTGTGTGGCCTATCCATTTCCACCTAATGGTCTTTACTGTTGTGGAAATAGGTTAGAGGTTGATCCCTCCTTTAATGTTTTATAGAAAGTAACTGGCAAACATTTGTAAAATCTTAGTGATTAATGTTTCTGTCTATACCTCAAACTCATAAAGAGTGACAGAGTTAACGTTTCAGTTTGACTTTGAGCTTCATCTTCTCCATGCTAGCTTTGTAAAAGCTTGTAATGATTTCTTTACTGGTCAGAGGTATTGACTTTCAAATTTGGCCCTTTTTTCCTCTTGATTTTCACTTGAGATGATTTTCTTGGTTCTTGTCTTTTGCAGGTGGATAATTGGCCCTGCTCTTACAGTACACCCCTTATTTCTTCATATTAAACATAATGAAATTGTTGCTTAAATTATAGAATCGGGAACAAATCTTTTATTGTAACAGGCTGTTTTAAAAGTTGGTTATTTATGCAATAACTCCAGCAGCAACCTTATTTCCCCTCTCTTCTGTTCAAACCACTCAGCATTAGCATTACCAAGATACTAATCACTGACCTGATCATCTGCCGTCATCTGCACCTGTTTCTCAAAGGTTCATGCATTATGGATTTGATTTGATTTTAGGATTCATGGTCGCTGTATGACTGGCAAAACATTTCTCTGAAACTGGTCAGGTACAGGGACTGGACTGAAAATGCGAGCCAAAAAAGTCCTTCAGCAAACCTTTGGAGAAATCTTCCTCAAGACTTCATAAAAAATATAAGAATGTCTTGCTCTTTGGAAACAAAATATGAAGAAATTATGAACGCCTCAAGACATTTAGCCAGTGCTCTGAGCCAGGCCTGTATTTTTCACTGTATTTCTTCAATGCTGTCATACACGTTGAATACAACTTTTTTTTATGTACAGAAACAGATGTGTCATTTGTGCCAGCTGACAACATGTTCTTACTCAGTATTTCGACTTTATTTAGGTGTAAATGGTTCACAACTAAAACAACATATTTTCCATCTTATGACACTAGACCAGAGGGATACAAATCTTTTGCTGACAAACATGTTTGTTAATCATCACCCATTCACACTCTTAATTTCCTGTTCATCCTGTCTCATAATCAAAGTATTTCATTATAAAAATGGCCACACACCAAGCTTAAAGTTTCCTGTTTATGATGCCAAATGACACATTCAGACTCATCAAAGAAGACAAGCCCCCTCCTGTGGGGCAACGGATTGTGGGATGCTGGGTTCAGTGCTCTTGACTAATCAGCAGATTATTGACAGCACTTGAGGTTTTCTTCAGTTGACACGTGTCTGGATTCTCTTTCACCAAGACAAATAAACATCGAAGTTTATCATCCGAGTTCTTTAATTATCTCCCTAGAGTTGGGTCAAAAATCTTAAAGGGAACTACTAAGAGTTTCAACAGCCATCAAACAGTTAATTTAACATTCGACTCATTCCATTAAGAGTGTACTGTATATGGATCTATGAGCTACATGGCAAATTGCAAATTGGAAGTCACATGCCCTGAAAAGACTGAACACTGCTACGGTCTAAAGGCTAATTATGGAGAAGATGCAAAACCATAGGGATGCTTGAAATATAGTATAGAATAGAAGTTTATTTTGTCTCAAAACAGCTTTCATGTCTTAATCCCCAGTAAGCAAGTTATGTATGACATCAAAAGAAAAAAAAAAATCTCTATAAGGAGAATATAATGAAAAATAAATTTGGGGATGAACCGAGACTAAACAGGAGGCCTGGCATTTTCAGACTGGGGGCTGAGCTTTACAAAAGCATCACAAAGTTCAAAGTTAAGTCATTTCAACCAGGAGAATTAGCATTCAGTTTGATGAATTCTCTTACATCTAGTGATGACCCTTGTGCTTTTGTGAAACTCGGTCCAGAACAGAAGGTTATGAGTTATTTTTATGCACAGTCTGGGAATTTGGTTTATTTAAAAAAACTTGTAAGTTGTTTACAATTAAAATTAAAATATCAATATAGTAGGTATATTACTAAAATCGGTATAGCGGACATGTAAAAAGTCAAGTTAGAAGGGACTTTTAGGCCTCAAAACTTTTCAGGAGAAGAAATGCAGTAAATATAAAAAGCCTATGCCCCCTATTGAAATGGCAGGTTGGTATGGCATAAAAAGATTAATCAACAGTGTCAAAAGTTCAGCAGTTTGAAAGTCATTAATATATACACTTCCTGTCATCAATCAGGTTATTCTGATGAATCTCAAATAAATATCACCTGTTTCGATAGGATTTTTTTTAGGTTTCAAATCTTTTAGGTTTCATCTAAGGCTATGGTCCAAAAATAGATCCTACATGCATGTTCAGAATTTCATTGTTGAAAGATATTGATCAGAAGAGGTTCACAATAGAATTCCCAAAGCATTAGACGCACAACACCACAGTGAAGGGCATCATCAACAAGTAGAGAAAATGGAGTATCAGTGACATTAAAAAGAAAACGAACAAGACAAAAATTTGGGAGGCTACAGCAACCAAGCTTCAGGGCTATCTGGCAAGTATTAAACACACTAGGCAAGTGATAACAGCCTCTCATATTCTTTGTGTCTAGGGTAATGGGAAAGGGTTTCTAGATATAAGCAAAAAGGGGAAAAAATCTCCAAACCATCAGTCCAAGAACACTATAGCAAGTTCTTTCCTTCATTTTCTATAAAACATTTTAGTTATCTTTCACTTGAATTTTGTTGCCTGCTATACACAATTCAGTGGAAAAACATGGATTTATTTTCATATACAGTACCACAAATGCCAGCATTCTCAACAGGAATGTAGACTTTAAATCAACTGAAACCAGGCAATATGGATTTGGCCCGATTTTAGCCCAGAATCAGTCACCTCAAATTAGCCTTAATGTTACAACGGGAAAAATGCTGCCCATGTATTGTGTAGATTCTCCTTCTGCACCTGTGCAGCTCTGTGTTCAGTGGGCTGTGAAGTACCTGGATGTTCTGGCGCCTTTTCTCATAGCCAACAATGACTTATTTCAGTGATTTATACTGCATTCGCTTTTATGTGGGATCGGGCAAGATACTGTATACTGGTTATTGGTCTTTGGGTGCCCATGATCCTGTCACCAGATATGGATGTTAATGTATTAATGTTGTGTCTGATTGGTGTATTTGGTGTACAGAGATTTGTCCTTGCACATTTATTACAATTAAAATATAATTAAATGCTTTTGATAGTACAATAATTAACCAGAATATATTTATTTGGGATATTTATGTGAATTAGAGAACACCTGTAACCTTTCTAAATAACACATTTGTAAATCTAAGCCAAAAAAAAAAGGATTTTTTTTTTCTTTTTTATTAATTGGTGCTAGATTCTGTTTGTCTTCAGATTTAAGTTCATGGTATTTGGCAGATGCCCTTATCTAGAGTGACTTACATTTTATCTCATTATACATCTCACGGGCCCAACAATGGCAATGTGGTGGTGCTAGGCTTTGGATCTTGGTCATTCTGATCAGTAGTGCAATGCCTTAACCACTGAGCTACCCCTGCCCCTAGAGGTATTTATGAGTTTTCTCTGGGTTGTCTGGTTTCCATCTACTTTCCAAAAACAAGCAGATTAACTATGCCAAACTGCCTGTATTTGTGAATGTATGTGCTCATTCCAATCCCGAATGAATTTCCACAACTTGTGCCCAGTGTTGCTAGGATTGGCTCTGGATCCACCATGGCCCAGACCAGGATAGAATTATTACAAAAGACGAATAAATGACTAAATTCCAAATAATTATTACATTACTTGTTTCTGCATTATAATGTGTAGCTCTTTTATTCAATTATGGCAATATGTACTAATTTCATATTTTTAATGGAACATCAGTAGAAAATGTACTATTGAAATGATTAATCCTAACAAAAGAATCGACATTGAGTAATGAAGAAAAATTACACAATCCTGTCTTTGTGTGATTTATAAAACCTTCTAAAATTGTAACTGGATAGTGGCGCAGTGGTTAAAGCGCTCGCCCTATCATCCGGAGATCGCTAGTTCGAATCCCGGGTGATGCTGTAACCTCTCGCAGCCGGAGGTCTAGAGAGAGCTGATTGGCCGAGCTCTCTCAGAGGGGAGGGATGAGAGGTACATAGTGCTCCCGCATTAATCACGACTCTACAGCCAGTCAGGGGCGTCTGTGAGTTCGCGCAACGGAGGGAGTGGATAGCGCTGTCCTCCGAGTGTGTTACGCCGCCCCCAACGGTGCGCGAGCGAGCAGTTCGAAAAGATGCGGTCGGCTGGCGTCACGTGGTTCGGAGGAAACACGTGATAGTCGCCGGCCCTCTTGGCTGAGTGGTAGTAGTAGTAGTCCCCTTAATGTGGGAGCCCCCTAGTGACGGGGAGGAATTGGACACGACTAAATTAGGGAGAAAATCGGGGAAAAATCCAAAAAAATAATAATAATAATAATAAAATTGTAACTGGATTTATGTTCTTGGAAGTCTACAGAGGGTACTACTCATGGTATTTTTTGAACAAGCTTCTATACCTAAGATTGCGGTCCACTATTGTTTCCCCATTGGGCATGCACAATGCTCCAAAATCCTAATACTTCCAAATCCATCCTCATAATCTAAATCACACATTATCTCCTTTTATGTGACATATACTTTGTAAAATCAACAACACCATAATTAGAGTTGAGTCAATCACTCACAATAAGGAATCAGTACCAAAATTGAGCACATGTTATTCAGCGCTATAAATTAGAGCACTTGGACAGTAGATGTCCAAGGTGTTTCAGTACTGCATGATTTAATTTATGCCTTTTCTTTTTCATTTACATTGAGGACAAATTTGTATTTAATATTCTGACTGTTAAAGTAAACTTGGAAACCTCATCTAGAACAGAATAAGGTGTAGCCATAGCATAAGGCAGCTTATTTGGTTTGCTCTATTAAATTCTAATCATGTTTTGTTAGAGAGAGAGAGAGAGAGAGTACAAAATGATTGATATAAACCAGGGCAAATTGAATTCGTTCTGAAACTTAAACAGTACAATAAGCCGTTAAAAATGATTTTGCATCTCACTGAGCGACAAGTTTCCACACAAAACTGGTACAGTCACTTGTTCAATGACATATTTTCAATCAATCAAGTGTTCTCTTCACACTTGATTACGTTACTTCTAATACATCAAGCATAAAATAAGCTGTGCTCTATGATGTGTTATTTTATAGGTCAATGTTTCATGTCCTGTTCATTACACTCAACCCTAATACATTTTCAATACAAGCACCTGAGGCCCCATAATCAAAAATAATAATTGTGCTTGGCTGTAGTGAAAACTGTTTGTATAGCAGCATTGATACATACAGTACATAGGTAATTATGTAACAATAACAACAAAAACAACAATCAGGTGTTATTTTAAGACATGGAGGTCAGTCTTTCTGGACTAGTTCTTGCAAGGACAGTATTGTCAAGTGCATTTGCAAAACCCATCAAGCACCATGATAAAACTGGCTCTCATGAAGACCATCCCAGGGAAACTAAACCAAAACTTACCTCTGATGCAGAGGAGTTAGAAAGTGATCTCAAACGTTTGAGTGGTACTGTATATGTTACCAAATTGAGCAATATGAATGAGAATAATGTTTGTTTAATGTCTCAAGTTCCTCAGGTTCCTTTGACATTGCTGAGTGAACAATGGTGAGCGCTGTCGGGATAAGAGCTCGAGAAGAGCTTTAGTGTTATTCTGTCCATACTGTATACAGAAGCATGCAACATGTGTGCAGCAGCCAAAATTCTTTATATTTTGCTTCCAATAATTCTTTTTTATTTTTATCTAGTCTTGAGAAACAGTTCTCCAGGCTTCCTGAAGGGATCTCATTTTTAGCAAGCTATTGGCTCTCATTTTCAGTCCAGTCCCTGTAACTGACCAGTTCCAGAGAAATGTTTTTCGTTTGTTAAGACACACAGTGACCTTTTAATCATTCAAGCATTAAAAAAAATCTATCTTACGGCATGGAGCAGTGAGAACCAGGTGCAGATGATGACAGATGATCAGGCTGGTGATTAATATGCCGCTGATGCTGAATGCTGAGACGTTGGAACCGCCAAGATGGGAAATGAGGTTGCTGCTGAGGTTGTTCAATAAGCAACCAATTTTTACATTGTATATTTAGCCACTTTGCAACCTGTTGCAGGAAAGCAAATTTCCCCCATTTCTTTCATTTATTATATTATAGCTTAGTTAATTTAATATGATTTAAAATGAAAAAAATTAGGGGTGACCAAATACTTTTGCACGATAAAGTCATAAATTCACTGTAATTTGACTCTCTAGGGCTAGGCAGACAGTCATGGCAGTGGGTGATGACAAACCTGTAAAATTCTGCTTAAACCATGCATTTTTTTTCTTTTTATCTTGTAGTGTCATGTTTTCTTTATCTAGCGACATAGCTTGACGAAACTGACACATGCATAAAAAATATGCATGTATTTTTTATGCATGTGTAAAATGGTCTTAGGAATCATAACTAAGACCATAGTAACTAAGCAAACGACACAGGTTTTTCATGCAAGTTTGACACGTACAATAGGTTACGAGAAAATTGTAAGTAAAACAGTGCAGACCACAACAATCAAGTAAGAAAGTGAAAGAAATATGGAATTTCTTGACTTTCGGATTCAAAGTTAGTTATTTTTAACTGTATGTATTTTGCTTGTGGTTTGTGCACTCTATAATTTCCGGAAACGCATTTGAGTTTAAATTTTAGCCATCACCACATTTAATAGCTGAAGTGAAAAGACCTTCATCTTGATTGGAGAGCACAGAGCGTAATGGCAAAAAAGACAGAAAAGAAGAAAGTTTGATTAAATTGGACATGGCAAGGCTCTTTCATTGTTAGTCTGGGTTGATTAGAATGCACAAAAAAGACTAAAATAAACGCGTAAAACTATTTCAAAGGGAAGCTTTGTGTAACACAGGAGACTTACAGTAGTAGTAGAGCAAGGGTAAAATGCTGAGTTTGCTTTAATCCTGCCTTTTTACAGGTTCTAAGTGAGGTTTACTGTAGGGAACAGGCAGCCACTCAAAAGGGACAAAAAGAAAAAAAAAACAGAAAAAAAACAGAGGAAAGCTTTTTCAGAAAATAACATTCATATTATATACTAAAGTAGAATGTTTCTGAGAGTGCGTCACTTCCAGTTTGTTGACACTCAAATAAGAATGGATTCAGTCAAGTAAAATAAAAAGATGTTGGATTGTATTAGCTTTGTACAAACCACACACACACACACACACACACACACACACACACACACATTATGGCAATGTCTGCAAGCTTGAAACTGAATTAAAAAATGTGATTTTTATTTATCAAACCAATCATGATTGAACCCACCAATAATTATGTTATTTCTTTTAGATTACTACTAAATAAATACTTTAAGCATTTGATTGACACTATCAGCACTGTTATGGCGGTCAATGGATCAGTCAGTATGCTGTTTGTACAGGTGTGGTTGTAGCTCAACTGTAGGCCAATTGGTCTACTGTCCTTGGCCCCTTATACAAGCACAGCAGGGGAATCAATTTATTGACCGAAGCATGTCTCACTCCATTAGGATAGGTGGCGATAGGTGGCAACATTTCAGCTGGATATGATTCCCTTTTGACCTATTATGTCACAGCCCAAAACAATCAACTAACAAGTTAGCTAGCGGCAAACTGTTGAAAAGATGCACGACTTTACAGTTGTGTTAATTTTTTGTACAAATGATATGTACAATACACAGAACCACCATATTGATTAGGACCTTCTTCCAATGTTACGGATCTTGTTTGGCTTCTGACTCAAAGTTCAGGCTAGGAACTGTGGATCATGCATAGAGAGCCAGAAGCTTGATTCTGAATCGTATTATCTGCAATTGGGCTTATGATATGTGCATGGTGTGTATCAAGGTGAAAAAAATTCATGCATTTATGCATTGTGTTGCAACTGCAATACAAACAAAATATCTTTATTGCACACAAATTCTCCAGTGAGGTAGATAAAACATTGGTGAGATACTGTACCAAAGCTGCATACTCTGCCTCTTTTCCCTGTATTCTATAACATCAAATAACAGCTTATAAGAGTATGATTTTGTTTTATTTATTATTTCCCCTCTGATTTTAATGTAACTGTGTACATAAATGAACTTAAATAAAGCATTAATATTTTTTCAGAATTGTTTACATTATAAAAAAATTAAGATATACAGTAAGTGTTTATATGGCTGAAATGGGAGAACCAGTGCAGATATCATTCATTAGCTCTTCAAAGACCCAACCGCCATGGTAGAGTGGCCAGAAAAGAATACCTATGTTAGGAAATTGTTAGTGTTAGTCTAAACCTGTAGCATAATGTCTGGCACAAACCAAATATGTCCAAACACCCAAGCAATGCCATTCCTATGGTTGTAGCATCATGCTGTGGTGTTTCTTTCAGCTGGAGGATCTGGTAAGCTTGTATGGGGCCAAATATAAGTAAACTGTTTTGGAGAATTCATTGCAGTCAGCCAAAAGGACTCAGATTGTGAAAGAGTGGTTCTGGGAGCATGAGGAACCATTTTCACACATTAATTTGCCACCACATTGTGTTCTGTAATCTGTGATCTTAGATTGGCTTTTTTTGCCCAGTTATATAAGATGAGTCCTGGAATATGCCTCTGCCACCAAACAAGAAAAAAAAAACATTGATGGGAAAACATTCAGGTCATTTGCTGACTTCATTTTATTGAAATCAACCAACTAACCAACTATAGCAACCTCAGATCATAACGCTGTATGCAAAGGCTTGTACTGTGGGCACTACGCCTGATGGCTCCACGCTTCTAATCGGGAGCAAGGGACTCCTTAGCAAACTGAAACCTCATAAATTGGTATTCTTATGACCATATTCTCCTCACATTGTGGAAATTGTCCTACTTCCACTGTTAAATATAGCTGTGATTTCAACTGTCTTTTTTTTTTTAAAACATCACCAAGTGTTTAAGGGTTCTCTGATCACAACCATTCGCAATTCATTTTCTGACCATGTTCCTTCAGCGAAGTTGACAGTTTTATCAGCATAAGTTTTATAGGACAGCAGTATCCTTCCAGGATTTAATAATGTGTTAGACACTTCTTAACCCAATTCCAGTCATTGTAATGCTTTCCGTGTTTGATGGCAATAATTTCACCCTTTGTAAAACAATGACTTTTGGGGGGCCAGGCAGTGTATGATAGTAGTATAATAACGTAGTAGAGTTGTGCAATAGGTATCAGTCACAACAGTACAGCGGTTATGGTGTATGAACCAAAAAAAAAAAAAAGTTCATTAATCAACTGTATTGTGTTGACTGTTTACCGAGGATTACCGAAAGTGTGGTTCACTGTAAACCCTAATGCTCAAAGTAATTAAACATATTGAGTACTGTTAACTTAAACCATTACAATTAGTTCAAATTAAGAGACCTTGCTGAGTATTTAGAACTTAGACCAACAACAATCTATTTAATTTGCAATAACTAAAAAAAAAAGTCTAGCATGAGTTAGGCTACTCAGTAATGCACGTAAATAATGATTAATATGAATAAGTGCAACAAACTCAAAAACTGATAGTTCTGTTTACTTAAAATTGGAAACGTTATTCCTTAAAAATTTTGATGTAACTGATTACCTCAAATTTTTTGAGTTTTGCCAACTTTTTCGGGTTTACAGTGTGCAAAGTCGAATGTGAACCGAAATGCCCTAATTTAATCACATGCCTAGTCCACATAAAGTCCCCTCTTCACTCCCCAGCCTTGCTCAATGAAATAAACCTTTTAATAGGTCTGCTGTACCTCACAGACCATTCACAAACTGTCCATAAACTCCACTGCGACTCCAGCACCATGACGACCGAGCCAGTCATTGCCAGGTTAACCAAAAAGAGAATGTCAGACAGTGAGCTCTAACCTTTGGCCAGACTTATGAGTCACAGAGATGAGCAAGCACAACACACACACGCACACACACACACACACACACGCACATGCACGCGCACTCACACACACGCGCACACACACACACACACACACACACACACACACAATGACTAGGCTTGTAGCTTTTTCCTGATCCACAATGCTCCCACAGCAGACTTTCAATAAATATACGCCCCCTTTAAAGCTTTTACAGTCAGGTATTGTTGGATTCCGGCACAATTGCTCGTAGTTTTAAAACACAAACCGACAGTAAAAACTTTATATCATTGTCAGCTGTTAAATCCTTAAACACAACTGCAAATTGCTATGAGTTACAAGAGTCCATTGTCTTCATAAATATGAATAGTATTCCACTTCTTCATTGAATAGACGCCGATCAAAGTGGATCCGTGTGGATCAGTGCCAGTAAGCACATTCACATCTCTAATCATGTGCATTCACTTTTCATTAAGATGTTTTTGCATGACTCTGTCAAGCCTTAATCATTGCAAATCTCTTCATAACTTGTTATGTATGTTAATTATGCTAACCAGCACCCTGACACACTCACACTAAAGAGCAGATTTAATCCGGCTTTATTGCTTTCATTTTCATGCAAATTGTGAACAATTTATAAACCATGATTTAGTTTCTAACATTCTAAACTATAGTTTGTCATGTAAATATTGTTGGACAAGCTAAAAAACTAAATGTGTGTGTGTGTGTGTGTGTGCGTGTGTGTTTCCGCAGGTTACTCAGTGTGTATCCTATACTATGCCACGGAGTCCTACATCCAGTGAGGATGAAATGGCTCAGAGCTTTTCTGATTATTCTGATGAGTCCATGTCCGGGAGCTCAAAAGAGGACACCATTTATGAGACTATAAGAGTCCCAACTGAGGGGCCGCTGAGCTTCATGGAGGACGTTCAGAGCAACACAGTTGTCATTAGGGTCATTATTCCCGATCTGCAGCAGACGGTGAGTGTGTGTGTGCGTGTGTGCGTGCATGCGTGCGTGTGTCTGAATTAACACCCAATATTGATTATATAGGTCTAGTTGGACCTCTGAAAGTTTCAGAGAATTTTCTTGTTTATGCATTTAGATTTGGTGGTTGAGACAAAATGCTAAACATGTATATCTTCAACTCTCAAACATGCATGGTTCCTTTCTTGGTTCCCAAATTTCACATTAAAAATTTTTGTTAAAAAATCTACATTACTGTACCTACGTGATGCAACCACCTGCTTATTGCACAAACCTACAAATATGACAGTTATACAAGGTGCCAGGTTTTTCTACTACAGTGCTCTTGAGCATGCCCGAGAGATCAATTCAGCCAGTCAAGGCAGCTCAGCTTACCTTGCTACTCACTGGAAAAGCGCTGAAGTTGGCCAGTGCTGTTTAGAGGTTGACATTATGCACTCATAAGACAGTTCTGTCTGATATTGCAATGTGTTTCATCACTCTACCGCTGGACATCCCATGTCCTTAAAACAAGGCCAACACTCAGCAACCAAACATGCCTTAGACTTTCACACACACTGACTACTGGAGGCAGATGGATCAAATCTGCACTCATCTCTGCCTTCCACCGGAATTTGAGGGTGAATGTGATCACAGAGTTGGCTAGCTACAACATTGGGTTGTCAGGAACCTGCATCAGTTTGGCCAGTTGCCTAGACAAGCTCTTTAACTCAGTTTTTTTTTTGTCCTTGCCAGCAGTGAGATTTCTCCAGCTCCAGATCCCATGCAAATCATCCATATTGGCCAAACCATCAAAAAATGTAAAAAAAAAAAAAAAAAAAATTTATAAAATCTCTGTGAAGAGGTCTTGGCTACTCCTGTGGGGAATGTCCAGTCAGACTCAGTACTGAGATGGCTTGGCTTGGCTTGGCATCACTATGCACTGTTCTATTTCTCTAAAAATAAATCCATGGTCCATATTTCCAGTGTAATGTATCTCTAAATGTATGAACAAACCTGTAGGTAAAGCTGTGATGACAGTTGATGCTGATGTATCTGTTCTGTTATTACTGACCAGACATTCTACACACCTACATACAATATCTCCTTCTTTTTGTTCCAACTCCACATCCATGGCTTTTCAGCAACAATGAAGATTGCACCTGCTGTGCATCAGGACAGGAGGCTATGACAGACCTCAGTGAAATGTCAGGAGACACATGTATGGCTTTAGTAACAATATTAGCCATTATATAAACACACATATTAGCAATGAGAGGCCCATGCATTGAACTTGTCAAGAGCCAGAAACAAAGACATTGTAGCAGCAAGTTTAGAAGTTCCTGGGAGAGAGAAAGTAATGTTAATATAACACAATTAGGTGTTATATAAGGTTCAAAGTCACCTGAGGAAACTTCATTAAAGTGGGTGGGTCAGAGAAAGAGAATAAGAACAAAGGGATAGCATGAAGTCAGCAGATTCCATACTGTTTTGATAACACAGCTACATCATATATATAAGGGGGTTCAAGTAAAACTGGAAGTTTGGATTGTGCAGAAATACAAAAATTTTGTTATAAGAATATAAATTTAGTTATGAGAATAAAAACTACCTTTGTTTCTCTATATAGTTACTACCGCTTGGATATCATCAAAGTGAAAACCCTTCTCTGTAGACCAGAGTTACAGTCATGGCCAAAATTGTTGGCACCCCATAGTAAACCAACATTCAGAAACTAGAAATAGTAAATACAGTAATCCACTCTATAATCAAGTAACATGTACATTTAGCAACAATTTGATTGTCTTGTGAGTTTATCAGACGTTTTGACCCAGTTTTTTTTTTCACATTTTAACATTGTTTTAGCTCGTTAATGATTTAAGAGCTCTTCAGCCTGGAGGGTCCTGGAGGGCCAATGTCCAGAAAAGTTTGTATTTCACCAACACTGAAATGCTTTTTGAAGCATGTGTGTGTCGAACACGCCAAACTTTGGCTTATATAACCTCGGTCAGATGACGTCATCTGGTGAGATGCACCTGCAGGTTATAAATAGGACTGAATCGGAAACATCCTCAGGTATTTTTGTCTTCAAGGACCGCCTTGTGTGTGTGCAAGAACTTTTCAAAGTAAATAGAAAGTTTCATATTACTCACAAGAAAGATGGCAGAGTTAGACAGGAGATGCGTGGCTCCGTGTGATAGATATCTCGCGGAGGGCAATCTCCACGCTTTCTGTTTTGAGTGTTTGGGGGAAGAGCATGCTGTCCTTGAGGAACGATGTGAGCATTGCGATCTCCTCCATATTAAAATCCTTCGCGCTTGGCTCGCCTTCGTTAAAACTAAACCGCGAGGCGCAGCGCATTCCTGCGTCTCGCGTGCGGATCTGGCGGAAGCGCATGAGACGGAATCCTCCTTCTCTCGCTCTCTCGCCGGATCATGAGCCTTTAGCGTCCACTTCTCAAGTGCGTTCCGGCACTTCTTGTGAAGAGGCAGAAGAGACTTCTTCTCTCACCTTGGCAGAGATGGAAACTGTCACTTCAGAGCGCTCCTCTAGCAATGATAGAGCGTATCAGGAGTTATTAGAGGTTGTAACACGCGCTGTTGAACGCTTACACCTCGACTGGCCGCAGAAGCAGAAGTCTCCCAAACATTCAAAATTTGGTTTCTGTCGGGTGGCCGGGGTGGAGGGGCCTCAATGACGCTCTTCATTTTTTTGGCGATCTCCGCGACGAGTTAACTCATTCATGGAAGACGCCCTACTCATCCCGTGTTTTTGTGCCATCGACATCGATGCCCCCCATCTCGCCTTCCGGCCTTTTCGGTGACTCTGTTAGTGCCGTCATCAATAGATTTTGGGAGGCAAAACTTCACGAAGAAGCCTTTGTCAGGTTTCTTCCTCGCTGTGCTCAACAGTCGGGATCGTTGGCCACTCAGTCCTGACCAGGTCTGGTTTCTAGGAGGCGTGAGAGTGTGGCTAGCCGTGCACCCCCTCGTAGAGATTGGGGTGCGGATCATCGCGCTCTGCAATCCGCCTCAAGGAGACTGGACTTGAGTAGTATTATATCCACTAAGAAAAAGTCCTGAAGCTTATGCGCCCAGGACTGTGAGGATGTCTTCCCCCAGGGAGGGATACATAAAATTCCATTACAGAAGAAAGTCTCCTTCCCGGCACCCTCAGGAGCCCGGTGTTCAATCTCCGCCACCACTGGTGTTTTTAGGGAACAGCAGTCTCTGACAAAGTGTTAGGTTTTCGGTTGCCTTCTGCCATGTTTCAGGATGCTGAACATCTAATACCCCCCATCTAGCCGAAGTGACAAAATTTCTGCTCCTTTCAGAGAAACTGGCAGCGTGGAAGCTACTGCCAGGCATGGCTCCTTTAGTACAAAGCTCTGTAGAGAGAGGCTACAGGATTCAATTCGCTCATTGTCCTCCATGTTTCAGCGGCGTGGTCTCCACTTCCGTGAAACCGTAACGAGCACCTCTGTTGACTCAGGAATTAAAGACTTGCTGGGAAAAGGGGCCATAGAACATGTTCCCCTCCCAGACAGAGAGTCGCTATTTCTTTGTTCCCAAGAAAGACGGGGGGTTGCGTCCAATTTTGGATCTTCGCGGGTTGAACCGCTATCTCAAAAGTTCAAAATGTTGACTCAGATCCAACCAGAGGATTGGTTTGTGACACTCGACCTGAAGGACGCATATTTTCATATAGAAATATTGCCACAACACAGGAAGTTCCTGAGGTTCGCTTTCGGGTCGAAGCTTACCAGTATCAGGTCCTTCCATTTGGCCTAGCTCTGTCACCCCGCATATTTACAAAATGTATGGATGCAGCCCTGGCTCCATTATGACTCCAGGGCATCAATATCTTGAATTACATAGGCGACTGCCTTATTTTGGCTCAATCTCAGGAGCTAGCACTTTGACATCGAAAGGTCATCCTAGCTCAACTCCATTCTTTAGGATTGAGACTCAACGCCACAAAGAGCGTTCTCTTTCCTGTTCAGAGGACAACATATTTAGGTGTCACATGGGATTCGGTCACAATGCGGGCACAGCTGCCTCCTGCTTGTGTCGAATCCATTCTTAATACCCTGAAGGAAATCAAGCTAGGCCAGAAGGTGACTGTTCATCACTTTAAGAGATCTCTAGGCCTCATGGCAGCTGTGTCCATGGTGATACCTTTGGGCCTTCTGCACCTCTGCTAAGAGCCAGGGGATTTCATTCAAGGGCCAATCCCCAGAGGCTAATTAAGGTTACGCGTCGTGGGCTTCGTACCCTTTCTATGTGGTTCAGACGCAAGATGCTAACGACAGACGCTTCCCTCACAGGCTGGGGTGCGATCTTGGATGGCTGTCCAGCACAAGGGACCTCGAGAGGTCATCTTCTCGCATAGCACATTAATTGTCTCGAAATGATGGCTCTGTTTCTGGCCCTGAAACACTTCCTCCAGCAATTGAGAGGCTACCATGTCCTAGTGTGGGTGGACAACACTGCGATAGTCTCGTACATAAATGGACTGCGCTTACGCCGCTTGAACAAGCTAGCGCACCAGGTTCTGCTTTGGGCACAGGACAAGTTCCTGTCCCTCTGGGCAATTTACATTCCGGTGCATATGAATGTAGGAGCAAACTTGCTATCCAGACAAGCTGTGACACATGGGAATGGAAACTCCACCCTGAAGTAGTCAGTCAAAATCTGGGAAAGATTTCATGTAGCAGAGGTGGACCTCTTCATCTCGCAAAAGGCAGCACAATGTCCCCTTTACTACTCTCTGATTCCTCCAGCTCCCCTGGGTCTGGACGCGATGGCCCACACGTGGCCCAGATTACGCCTTTATGCGTTTCCACCGATAGTTCTGCTTCCTCGATGGCTCACCCTGAGTGATTCCAGTGAGGAGGGATCTTCTGTCTCAGGTGCAGGGGACAATACTTCATCCCTGGCCCGAGCTCTATCCTTCACGTTTGGCCCCTGAAGGGGACCAACTAAGAGATGCTGGTGTTCCAGCAAGCGTAATTTAAACCATTTTAAGTGCCAGGGCTCCCTCCACTAGAAGAACTTATGCCCTAAAATGGAGTGTTTCAAATAAGCTGGTGCATGGTAAGACATGTAGACCCAGTTCACTGCCAGATTGTTTCAGTGCTGGAGTATCTGCAAGAAAAGTTGTCCTCGGGCTTATGCCCTAGTACATTGATAGGACGTACGTAACCGCTATTTCGGCTTGTTGTGCTCTGACCGATGGGGTTTCTGTGGGGAAGCACCATTTAGTTGCCCATTTTATTCGTGGAGCTAAACGGTTGAGGCCGCCCACTAGAGCGACTGTCCCTTTGTGGGACTTAGCTATTGTATTCGAAGGCCTGGCTGACACCCCTTTCAAACCACTAGAGTAAGCGCCTGTCAGGCTTCTGTCTCTTAAGATGGTTTTTCTTATGGCTATTACTTCTTTGAAGAGGATTGGGGATCTGCAGGCTTTGTCAGTCTCCCCATCCTGCCTAGACTTTGTCCCTGGGCTAGTCAAAGCTATTTTGCCTCCTCACCCGAACTATTTTCCGAAGGTTCCATTCTCGACTATGCACCAAGTCATTTTTGAGGCCTTCTGTCATCCGCCTTTCACAGCTCTGGAGCAGGAAAGATTTCACTTACTGTGTCCAGTACGTGCTCCTCAGATTTACATCCACCGCACTAGCCAGTGGCGTAAGTCAGAGCAGCTCTTTATTTGCCATAGGAGTCGCAACTGGGGGATGGCTGCCACTAGACAGACGCTGTCACACTGGGTGAGAGATGCTATTACCCTAGCCTATGAGGCGCGTGGTCACACTTCACCTCTGGGAATCAGGGCTCATTCTACCAGGGGGATTGCCTCATCAATTTTTCTGGCAAGAGGGGTCTCCATGCAGCAGGTGTGTGATGTGGCAGGCTGGTCCTCTCCGCACATGTTTGTTAGATTTTATACTTTGGATGTCAATGCTACTTCGGGTTTGCGGATCCTTGAGTCAGCATCCCAGAGCTAGGTCTGAGACTTCCTTGCCTATTGTGCGCACATGCTACCCAACTTGGGGCTCCTGACACTTGCAGTGCGGCGGCATTAGTATTCTCGTTCCCATAGCGTTTTCACGCAGCTTCGAGTGTAGCTTTTGAAAGGGAACGTCTCGGGTTACTTAGCTGCAACCCTGTTCCCTGATAAAGCGGGAACGAGATGCTGCGTTTCAATGCCGCACTGCTGGCGTGCCTGGACGTCCTTCAGAGAAAATTGACCTGAGGATGTTTCTGGGTTCACTCCTATTTATAACCTGCAGGTGCACCTTATTCGGTGACGTCATGCCTGGCAGAGGTTATAAGCCGAGGTATTCAGCGTTTTTGACATGCAAAGGCTTCACAGCCGGAGAATAAAGAGATGTTCCCATAGCGTTTTCACGCAGCATCTCATTCCCGCTTTATCAGGGAACAGGGTTACGGCTAAGTAACCCGAGACGTTAAAGCTTTACTTAAGAAGTGTGCACTTTCTTTTTCCAATAACTGTATTTTTTTTCAGAAATTATGCTATTATTATCCTTTAAGTCACTAAGCCACTGTGCTACCTCCAACCTTGATGTATGCTGATACACATCATAATAACTGACGCATGTAAATAGTAGATAATAAATTAGAAAATAACAGAAACATTTACTATTGAATGGTTATGTACTGTAGCATGTAGCTTCTGGTTTATAACACATATACTTTCTCCAAGGGATAAAGATCAACTCTTTGACCTGGTATCAGTGCACCTAGAAGAAAATTGGCAGTGATTGTCATATAAAAATGTCAATTTTGGTAAAAGTAATTCTACTACTACTAATAATAATAATAATATTTTAACCATATTCATAATAATAATTAATTATTATTCTCCCTCATTGAAAACTACCAGCTTTCAGTCTTCTTTACTAACAATTTTTTTTTTAATGAATCAAAGTAAAGTTAAAAATACAAGGTACACAACAAACCAATGACCAATAAATTAAAGCTTTACTTAAGAAGTGTGCACTTTGCTTTCCCAATAACTGTATTTTTTTCCAGAAATTAAGCTATTATTATCCTTTAGGAAATCATAGGAAAGGAAATTGAAAATTACATTTTTATCTTCACCAACAGAAATGCATGAGGTTTGACGTGGACTTAACAGTCTGGACAGTGAAGCAGCAGATCCTTTGTACTTTGAGTCAGAGCTTAAAGGACGTCCTGAATTATGGCCTCTATCAGCCGGCAAGTAATGGCCGCGATGGAAAGTTCTTGGATGAAGAACGTCTGCTTAGTGAATATCCACAACCATCTAGCAAAAGCATCCCAACTCTGGAGGTAAAAAGTTGAAGTTCAGTCTTTTTATAATTATACAACATAACCATGTTCAGTGAATAATGAACACTTTTTTGTTGTATCTTCAGTGCATATATCCAATTAAAATTTTTTTCACCCAATCACCCAATGTCTTTTGACTTTTAACAAAAAATGTGTATTCATAACCATAAACGAATGTGTTTAATAAACTAAATAAAAATTAAGTAACATTTGTACTATGAAGAAATTGCTGTATATTTATATACAGTGGAACTTCATAGGCTTTACATCATAGACCTACACTGGAACAGTCAATACAAGGGCACATGCCCATTTTGCAACCTAAAATGAATGGCGAAATTCAATCCTACAAAATTAATTGTGCGTTTGGACTGTATATTTTCTAAACAACTGCAGTATTCTCTTATTTATTTTACAGTTTCGATATAAAAGCAGAGTGTACAAACAGCCCAATGTAGATGAGAAGCAAATAGCCAAATTGCATACTAAGGTAAGTTACGACTACATACCTGTACTTGATTGCACTTTAAAACAATTTTACTCGTGCAGCCATGCCTGCATTTCAAAAAGCTTTGTCGCCATGTGCAGAAACCCACGCATAAACAGCATGCAGTTGTGTCTAGTTAGAAAGATTATGTAATTCTATATTAATGCCATATTGTACACTTAGGATTTATTTCAGTATAGGGTCCTATTCAAGTGTGACGTACCACTGGGCATAGGATCATCACTGAGCACCCTTTTTTCCAGTGCAATGCAATGGGGGTGGGGGAAATGATTGGGGGGGGGGTGCGTATACAATCATTCATGCACTAAGGCCAATTTGGGAAAGCCAATTAGACTAATCTGCATGTCTTTGGACTGTGGGAGGAAAGCTGAGTACCCGATGGAAACCCACCAAGCACAGGGAGAACATGCAAACATCATACACACAGAGGCGGGAATAGAACCTGACCGGGAAGCGAATCTGGACCCTGGAGGTGCAAGGAAACAAGGAAACAGTGCTAACCACTAAGCCACTGTGCTACCTCCAAACTTGCTGTATGCTGTATGCTGAACATTTACTATTGAATGGTGAAGTAGCATGTTGCTTCTGGTTTATAAGAGGTTTCCCTATTCATATATACAATCTCCATGGGATAAAGATCAACTCTTTGACCTGGTATCAGTGCACCTAGAAGAGAATTGGCAGTTGAAAATGTCAATTTTGGTAAAAGTAATTCTACTACTACTACTAATGATAATAATATTTTAATAATATTTTATAATAAATAATAATGAATTATTCTTCTCCCTCACTGAAAACAGTATAGATTGTTGCCAGATTATTTCTTGCTTTTACTAAAACTACCAGCTTTCAGTCTTCTTTATTAACAACATTTTTTGAGTCAAAGTAAAGTTAAACATACAATGTACACTACAAGCCAAAAGTATGGACACACCTTCTATAATTAAATGGCCTTTCCTGATTTCTTTCTACATTGTAAAACAATGCTGCAGGCATTGAGAATGTCCATACTGCATGTGTCAGCTACAGTCATTCTGAACTGTAAAGCCTTCGTAATGGCTCTGATCTGAGTTGCTGTAAATTAGTGATTTCTGAGGCTGGTAACGCTAAATAAACGTCTCCTCTGTAGCAGAGATCATTTTTTGTCTATACTGTAAGAGTCAGTTTCATCATGGTGCTTAATGGCTTTGGAAAAGCATAGTAATTACTCCAAAACAGCTGATTTTCATGTCTTAAAATAACACCTGACTGTTGTTTGTTACGGTCCGGACGAGCCTGGTGGATCCAAGTGCAGAGCGCAAGTTGTTGAATGCGCTGATTGCTTTGTGAAGATGAGGCGGTGGTGAGCGTGCGTGGGCCAAAGCCGAGAAAACGAATAGAGTCTGTGATCCAAATTCGTGGCCGAGATACGAGGGCGGGGGTCGTTATCCAGAAATCCAAACAAACAACAATCCAAGACGTGAAGTAAAAGGCGTGGTCCGTAAAAACAAAGCGTGAGTCGAGATCCGAGTAGCAGGGCAGGTGAAATCGCTGGAAAATTGTGCATTAAGTCACACAATAATCTGGTAACGGGTGGTTGTTTGTGAGCAGGTTAAATAGAGCAGAGCATTGATTGAAATGAGCAACAGGTGTGCTCAAGCCGGTCAAACTGAAACAGCGAACTGGAGTATGGAATGGAGTCGTGGGAGATTATGGCTTAGTTTGACAGGTGGGCATGACCTGGTGTGTCGTGACATTGTTGTTGTTGTTGTTGTTGTTGTTACTTCATTACATAATTCAATATGTGTTATTTAATAGTTTTGAAAATGTCAGTATTGTTCTACAATTTAGAAAATTTAACCTAAAAACATTTCATTAGAAGCCATGTCTAAACTTTTGACTGGTACTGTACTGTAGGTCCGTAATTATTTTATTATATTGAGCACAGTGAAATTACTGCACTCTCTTTATACAGTATAGTTTGTATATCGAATATGATCACTTGTACATCTGCTTATTTATGCAGCAATACAGTCAGCATAGCATGCAAAATCACACAAATAGAAGACCTTCGGTTAATATTCACATCATAAATCTTCTCATCATGTTAATAAGAGAGATCACAGGAGAATGAAGAGACTGATTTGAGCTGACAGGAAAACTGTGGGAACTCCATTAAGCACTCCACAGATATAGTGACCAGAAAAGCATCTCAAAACAGAAGAAGACCAGATCAGGTTCCAATCCTGTCAGCCAAGTACAAGAATCTGAGGCAATTATGGGCTCATAAACTGGACAGTTGAGGACTGGAACCAGAACCGGCGATTTGTTTTCTAGTCTTCAACTGTGCAGTCTGTGCCCATGATTACCCCCGATTCCTCTTCTTGAATGAAGAGTGGAACATGAAGTGGTCTTTTGATGTTGTAGCCCATCCACCTAAAGGTTTAATATTTTCACCATTCTGTACAATCTCTATTGTGTGAAAATATCAGCAGAGTAGGCGTTTCTGAAACACTCAAACCAGCTCATCTGGTAACAATATTCATGCCACAAATTTTGTGACTGCACTTTTCTGTTGGGGGTCTTTAATCTGTTGAATTTGATCTGCTTAGTGTTTTGCTGCACAATTGGGTAGTTAGTTAATTGCATGAATGTGCAGGTGCACAGGTGTTCCTAATATTCTGGGCAGTGAATGTATAGATTACACATGATCATATAAATCATATGTGACCTTCATTTCCTTCCCTTTACTTCTCCACTTTCTCACTGATTTTTTATGTGTATGGGGACGTGTGCTGTTACCTATTTATAACTGACCCGAAAAATACAGGGAAAGTCTCTCTCTCTCTCTCTCTCTCTCTCTCTCTCTCTCTCTCTCTCTCTATCTCTCTCTCTCTAGGCCAATCTGAGGAAGTTTATGGAATACATACAAAATCACCAGTTAGAGAAAATATCTAAAATGTTGGATAAAGGCCTTGACCCGAACTATCACGATCCAGAAACAGGAGGTACACCCCTTCCACCTCTAAACACACACAAAATAAACAGTATTATTCTATTCACTATAACACGTCTTTAAAAAAAAAAGCTTGCATAGTACCGTTGCACTGTAGTTTTTGATTGATTTTCTGTAACACCATGGATCTGACAAGTAATACTTTCTTCACAGAAAATCACAAGTTGTTATGCTCAATCTAATCCATGTGTGTTATTTTGGTTACTCTAGTGATGCATTGTGCAGCATTCATAATAAATCCTCCTGTCATACAACAATTATTCCATAAAACATTTTTGTCAAACCAGCTCAGGCCTTGAATTGCAAAGAACCCTGGGAATTACATATGCCCTTCTTCGAGCCACAGTTAGTTCTGTAACTAGCATTTAATTTTACTCTCACTCTAATAACCAGAGATGATGTATAACATGTACTTAGATAGTGTCTGAGGAACAGGACTTTCTTGAAAGGTGCTCATAGGTGACCACTGCACTTAAAATAGGATTATAACCTTATATACACAGATCAGCCATAACATTAACACCACATAACTTTAACACACTAACATTGATCATCAATTATATACGAGTAAAAAGAAAAAACATTTAAGCAATATTTAAGCATGGCTGTGATGCCTTCGGCACTCAGGCTCCACTATAATTAACCTTAACTGGCAGAGCTGGCAAGTGGCAGCTAGTGTAATTACCAGGGCTGACAATAGTTTAAAATTTGTATTGGTACTAAGTCGGCAAGTTTCTCTTTATAGTTCCACTTATTCCACTTTAGAATATCAGTTATGTTAACGTAATAAGTAATAAACGCATTGGTTTCATGCAAGAAAAGTGTGAAATCATTGGTAAGTGGTCCAACCAGTGCATGTGTTTGTGCACAGAGACGCCACTGACGTCTGCTGCACGTCTGGAGAACATGGCTGATATCATTAAGGTGCTGAAGAACGGAGGAGCTCATCTGGACTACAGAGCAAAAGACGGCATGACAGCACTGCACCTAGCAGCTCGCGCTAACAACAAGTACACACTAATGGTATGGAAGGGCCGATACTGTGGTATACACATACAGTATATGCTGTGTATAATTTACCCTCCATCACTATGGCAAGTTTCTCTTTATATATATATTTTTTACCCTTTATCTCTTTACACTTACCAGGATCCTCTCAAAATATGTTATCCATGTTTATGAAGCATATACATGGTAATACTTATGTATATGCAGTAGTAACCTCTGCAGTGCCATTTCATGCATTATGGTACCCTCCAAAAGGGTTATACACAATATTTTGTTGAATACCATTATGAATATTGGGTACTGCAGTGGCAATGTATACTGCAGTGCCAAATTACCAAAGGTCAGCAGGTATCTAATATGGTACAGTATGTACATTTACAGTACATTTATGGCATTACATATGGACTTTGAAGTGCTTTGAAGTCTCCATCAATAAATATATCCATACACTGGTTCACTAGGATTCTAACTTGAAGTACCATCATTGAAACTCTGTTAGGGAGGGGGTAACCCCTTCAGTCACCACCAGTTGAGCAGTGTTTGGTGTGAAATGTTCTTTGAGGTAAGTGGGTGCAGGATAGTTTTTGGCTTGGCCAATGGCAGGAGCAGAAAAGTGGAAAGGTTGAAAGTCCTGCAGCCCTGTTCTGGATCAGCTAGAGAAGACAAAAAGAAGCAGATGTGCCAGGAGTGAGTAGAAGTAGTCCAGTCTTGAAATCAGCACAGCACAAGCACCTGAGTGGCCTGTGTGGACAGAAATAGATCAATTCTTCTTAAATTGTCTGGGATGACCAGCTGTTGAGTTTTGCTGAGATTAAATTTCAGTTGAGGAGCATCCAGGATGAGGTGTCTGCCAGATATGCTGTAATATGAAAAGAAACATGAGTGTCTGGGGGAGAAAAGAAATGAGTTAAGTGTCATCTGCATAACAATGGTATAAAAAGCCATGTGAGGATATGACTTCACCAAGAGACCAGGTATTGAGAAAGAACAGAAGAGAACCAAGTACTGAGCCTTGTGGGACATCAGTGAAGAGTCTGCATGGAGCTTATGTGGATCCCCTCCATGTCGCCTCATATGAAAGATCTTCTAGGTAGGAAGCAAACAACCACCATTCCGTGCCACAGTTTCCAAGGCGTACAAGGATAAGAAAGAGAATCTTGCAGTTTACCATGTCAAATCCAGCTGAGAGGTTCAGGAGGATGAGGACAGATTGACAGTTTAGCCAATCTAGCACCATGGAGTTTTTCAGTGATGGACAAAAGGGCATTCTCTGTGGGAAAGGGGCAGTCTCTGTGGAATATGTCACTTTGAATCTTGAGGTTCAGAAAGGGTGTTCTACTAGAGGCAAGTAGTACGGTATTCAACAGAGTGTTGTGGTACACACCGTAGTACTGCCATGATAGCAATGACTGAGTATGCCACAGTAAAAAATTTGGTGTTCTCTAAAGTTCTATGGTGTATACCATGGTAGCCATGGTGGCACTATGGTACATTATGGTATGATCTATAGTTTGCTATAGTAAAATTTCTTATGGGAATAATTCCCCAGAATTACCTATGGGTTGAGGCAGTACTTAAACAGTTTGGATAATTTTGTAAGTGTGAATCTAGATAACTCTTTAATCTCTAATATTATACATTTTGACCTCATTTCAAACTTCAAATTGCCAACGCTTACTAAAAGGCCACATTTCAAAATGTAATAATTAAAAACGAATCACACTAACTTTCGTCTTTACACAGTGGCACAACCAAAAACCAAAAAAATATCTGAATTAACAATATTTATTGCGAACAATGCATTTTGAATTCAATAATATGCTGATATGATGAAAGATTAGTTTAGCAGTAAAAAAAAAAAAAAAAGAACTCTACAGCAATATCATTGCCAGGACTGCTATCTATCTCCGTGTGTTTATTGTCCATGTGTTTATTATTTGAACGGTCCTCATCATCTCTTATCAGTTTCAGTTATCTATGTTCATTTGAAGTAAATGAGTGAAACCAAATCAAGCTTAGGTGAGCTTTTTTGGCTTTAGTTTTTGGCTTTTTTGACCATAAAACTGCAAGGCAAATAGCCTTTTGATTTATTCAGTGCCACTTTACTTCTTTATTACTGCAAATTATTATTTAAATTAGTATAGCATTTGAGTACCTTTGCCATATGTATTCATGGTGTTCACATACTACAAACTACTTTGTGCATGGTTTATTTTAAGTAGTATGCAGAAAACAGTATGTATTACAAATTCATACAGCATTACTTTCATGTTACTTTCAGACTCTGTTGGACTTGGGGGCATCACCAGATTATAAGGATAGTCGTGGTTTGTCAGCACTGTATCACACAGCCATGGTGGGGGGAGATTCAGGCTGCTGTGAGCTCCTTCTTCACGAGCATGCCAGTATCAACTGCCAGGATGAGAACGGCTGGCATGAAGTTCACCAGGTGACCTTTGACCTCTGGTATAGTGCAATCACTTGGTGTCCAAGACCAAAAGCTGTTATTTCCTTAGTTACTGTATATGAAGATAATTATGTCGATCATGTTTTTCCCTACTGCTTGACTAATAAGTGTGAAGTAAAATGCTTTTAAGGGGATATTTCTTTTCTCTACATTATAAAGGTTATTAAAACCACACAAAACTAACTACACCACACAACAGCAAGCAAGGACTTTGTTAGTATCTTATTTTAGAACATTAATCTGTTTAGGGTGAACCTTCTCTCTGTCAGAGCACATTAACCCTTATTAGTGCATGCAATAAAGCTGAGCACTGCAGCACTGCTTGAGAAAGACAAGTTATTGTAACTCTCAATTCTCAGTATTGTAGTGGGGACTGGGGGGATAATTTACTAAATACAACTACAAAATCCATACAATTATATAGGCAGGTGCAACATCTTCACACAGGCCTTGAATATGCCGTTATTCTATTAACCAGTCTTTTCATATTAACGTAGCCATTAAACATTTTTATGACAGTTCCATTGGAAATGGTTAAAATACACCCTAGTAATTTGTTCTTGTGAAAGTTCTTCTTGTGTGTGAGGATGTGCATAATTGTGCAGAATGTGAATTATTAAATTCGTCCTGTGTGTGTGAGGACGTGTGTATAACTACGCACACTCCTGACCATGCACGAACCTCAAGTGGTAAAGGTAAAACTGATTATGAGTCACTTTTAGCTCAATTGTTGTCAATCATATCAGCATTACCGACAGTGTAATTACTGCTTTTGATGCTCATGTCAATTTCCAGGCAGGGAACCCAGATGAAGTGGCAAGTTAACTTAAATAAAAGGCATATCTTTTGCTGAGAGTGATTTAGTGGTTCATCAGGCAAATTTTTGCTCCCATGCTGGGCTACAGTAGGTAATCTGTATTATAGGGATTTAAGATTTAGGCACATTTCACCTAATGATGCACAAATTGCTGAAAACTGTTAAGGCTAAATATTAATGCTTGGTCTGACAGGTCCGAGTGCACACGCTGACTTCTATCCATTGCCAAAATCACCTACTATACAATGTGAACTGGACCATGGATCAATGGAAGAAAGTGACCTGGTTCAATGAATCATGTTTTCATGTATCATGTGGATGTTACTTTGATATATTTCCCCCACCCAAACATTGCTGCTGACCACGTACACCCCTTTATGACAATGGTATTCCCTAATTGCAGTGGCCTCTTTATGGTCTCTGAAACCGGGCTTGCCAAAATCCACCAGCTTCCCCAGACATCAATCTGATTGAGCATCTGTAGCACGTGCCTAACAAACATGTCTTATCCATACTGCTGTATAGGCTCCATCTCACGACTTCAAGGATCTGCTGCTTAAGTCTTAGTGCCAGATGCTACAGCCCACATTCAGAGGTCTTGTGGAGTGACCAGTGTATTCAGATGATTCGTTAGAGGGCAAGATTGTAAAAATGGTGCTAAAACAACCTGGAAGCAGCATGGTTTATTGACCTTGCTGAAGCAAAGCTCTAGGATCCTATACATGCCACAAAACATTTTCTGAAATAAATAATGCTCTATAAAGCTCAGTGCTCGAAGAACTAAGCAATAATACTGGCAAATATGACTGACACTTTCTAATAGTCATGGGAAGCTATATGCCAGACGATCTGGGGGTTAGAGTAAATCCTGACTGACATTTACTAACAGTGATGTGTTTACTAACACCGCTGCATTCCATCCTTTCTGTCCAAATGAACTGCGGCAGAAATATCATTTTTGGGTAACATCATGGTCTAGAGTGTGGTATTCTATTTATACCACAGGGATCTGATGATTAAAATGTTTAATTTATTAATGATTAACACATCATGCATTTTAATGGTGTATAATTCGGTTTAATGTTGTGGAACATCCGAGAGACAAGATAGTTCCTGTTCTCACTTATCAGAGAGATATACAGTTATTCCTTCACCATATACCCCCCCCCCCCAAAACACACACACACACACACACACACACTTCTTTCCCTGCGCCATGAGACTTTGACTGTTACAAAGCACTTAAAACCAGCATTTCTCCTTAAATGTTAAATACACTGCTAAAAGAATTACAGAAAATGTAGTCCAGGTTTGACTTAAATGCCCCTCATACAGTATACTGTAAGTGGGGCTAATTGTTCCATTAATTGGGTAGTATAGTTAAATAAATGTCTATAGAAATAAAAAATAAAAAATATAATAACCAAATACACATTTTAATTTGATAAAACAACGCATAAAATTTAAATCAGTTTTAATAGCCTTAGACTTAAATTATATAGTCCATACACCATTAAAAAACCCTTGTGTGATTATTCATGTTGCTGCTATTCTAATTGTGCACAGAAACAATTTACAGCTTTTCACCAATCAGATTCAACAATTCAAATGCAGTGTAGCGTTAAATGCAATATTATTAGTATTGTAGCAATAGCTCCATGTATATGTAATCAGTAATACATGGAGCCATTGTATAGTGCTATACTACAGGGTGGGTGAAAATTAGCTAGGCAAATTTTTAATGGCTATAGAATTTGTAGTATCACTGGAGCACCACCCCACGGTGCATGCGTGGTTAGACCAGCATTTTCCAGGACCTTGGCTGGGACCTCATGAATGGACTCCAAGAAGTCCAGATCTCTCACTCCATGTGATTACTTCCTGTGTGGCTAAGCAAAGGAGGAGGTGTCCAGGACAAAGGCTTGCACACTGGAGGACTCGGAGGCACGGATTCAGGAGGATCTCAGCAACATCCCAACTGTCTTCCTTCAGAAACATTCCGTCCATGGCCGATTGGGGAGACTAGTTGAGGCAACAGAAGCCTATGTTGAATTTTAAGGATTTACTTTCATTTTTCTATGTAATAAAGTGCATGTGCAATTTCTTTATATACAGTTGTATTAGAAATATGGACTTTATTACCCATTTTTGTATGTTCTAACCCTGTATACAAAGTATTGTACAAAGTCATACTGCCATCTGGTGGGCTTTTGCTTTTGTGAGCTCATGTACCGTATATTGCACAGATTTCCTGGCTAGGAAGATGTGGGTCAATCAAAGGTCATGTACCGCTGCCAATGAAAAAGACCTTTAGAAGACCATAACTAAAAAAAAGTGAATTTATTTGATGGTGCAGCAGTAATTCCATTACACTGACAATATAGCTTAAATCCTACTGAAGTCATTTGAAAATAGAGGTTCTTTAGATTAACTTCTTTCTAACTGCTTAAATGTATGTGCTCAATCCATGTTATCAGAACTTTTTTTGGACATACATCAAAGTGGTTCTGTGCATTGTGAAGTGTTTAACCTGCTGAAAATATCTCCAACTTTGAACTCTTCCCAACTTTTTTGATAAATCTGGCCTTAAGTGGTATGATTGGTTACAAGAATTCAGTGTAATTTATGATTGTTTAGATGTTTCATATATTATTATACTGTAATGCTATCACAGCAACTCATACTGATTAATGTGCACTCCAAACAAAGATTAGGAATTATCCTTACAAAATGTGAGGAAAGTGACATTTTGATAATTAAATGTTATACTTTTATTATATTCTATGATATATAATATATTGTATATATTATTATATTGTATAATCTGTGTGTGTGTGTGCACATGCAGGCTTGTCGACATGGTCACGTCCAACATCTTGAGCATCTCCTCTTTTACGGCGCTGACATGAGTGCTCAGAATGCATCAGGAAACACAGCGATGCATATTTGTGCTCTCTACAATCAGGTGTGTGTTGGGTGTTTATCATCAAAAGCTCGAAAAGGTCTGTCACATCTCTTTACATTTCACGTGTCTTCACGTGTTTTACTCCAGGATAAATGTGCTCGTGTGCTGCTTGTTCGGGGAGCTGATAAGGAGGTGAAGAATTACAACAGCCAAACTTCATTTCAGGTTGGTCTACTTCCTGCATTTCTTTTTTTTTCACTTCCTATTCTTGCACAATATGTAATTTCATTTTTGTTTTGTTCCTTTGCTGGTATGTATAAAGCCAAGATAATCTGAAAAGATTTTTAACATACAGAACTAAAGACAATTGCTAGTTTGTTCAAGAGCCTGAGTCGAGTGCAAATCAAGGTCAAACTTATAGCAATAAACACCAATGGGTAATGCCAACGCATCTCATCCAGGAAGCCCTGTCCCTGTGTGTCCTGGAATTGGCTGCAGGAACTGTGCCACCCTTCACAGTGTGGGTGGTATGGAAAAATATGTAGTATAACTATAGATTAAGTTCAAACCCAGCCCAAACAGAAAATACATGAAATGAATAGTGTCTTTAGTAGCATCTATAAACTGGAACTAAATTGTCAAATGCAGTCATTTGTTTCTGTTTGAAGTTCTCTCATGTTTCTTTTTTTTATTTATAAAGGGATATTCTGTGTTTTTTGGGTCAAGTCTGTCTTAGATTAAAATTGAGGTGCATAAACTGCACACTGATCAGCCCTAATTACAACACAAAACCATTTGCTTAGCCATAACATTTCTAATGAAAGAAAAGAAATTTGTTCTAAATACACCATAGCTTTAAAAGATACCCATTCATTCTCGCTCAGTGGGACTGCAGTAGCATCATATGAGTCTCACCTGAACTTTGGAATGAATTTATGCATAGAACAATTGTTGTGGAACTTGTCTTTGAATACTTACACTGTACTTGCCTTCCAGGTGACAAACTTCATGGTCAGCAGGAAAATCATATATTGACCCATTGTAATGTATTTATTTGAACCACAATTTTGATTGAAGGCAAAGTTCGGTATAAAGCAAAAAAAAAAAAAAAATTAAAAATCCCTTTTAACCCTGAATGAACTCTAAAAATCCTGTGTGTCAGGTTGCCATCATTGCTGGAAATTTTGAGCTTGCTGAGCTGATCAAGAGCCACAGAGAGAGTGACGTAGGTGAGAGGCACACACAAGCGTTTGCATGCACACACATACACACGCACATACACACACACACATGCATGCACGCACGCACACACAACCTAGGAAAGGCATATCGCATAAGTATTCATTCATTAAGCCCTTCAATCAAGGTTTTGTGAGCATTCACTATTTCACATTCACTATTTTATGGCATTGTTTGTGTAATAAGCAGGAAGAACCCACAGAGGAGCCTAAAAAATGTATACACACTTTAACATTGGAAAATAGGCCTTATAAACATAATACATAATGACATAATTCAAGTTTTAAAATAAGACATAGATAACAACTGTTAAAGCATGTATACATTTTAGGGCCCCTCTGTCTTTGTAAAAAATAAAAATAAAAATGTCAGACACAGCGGTCTGGAGATGTATTAAAACAATTACTGTACTGCTGGATTACTGTTCTCATTTATTTTCAAACTTCTGAACTCCACCAGGTGACAGAGAGAAAGAGAGATAGAGAAATTAATATTTGTATTATGTAATTCAAGTTCAACAGACAGATAGATATATAAACATATAGAAATCTATATAGCTAGAGAGAGAGAGAGAAGAGATAGAAAGAAATAAGGCACAGTTAATCCGAGCTTCACAGCTGTCCAGCAGGCGGAATGAGACAAGCTGCAGTTTAAGAGGTTTAAATTCTGATCAGGCAGCATCATGGAGACAAAATTGTTCATCAAGAAATCCAGATGCATCAGTCCTGTCCAGTTCCTCTTCCTTTCCCTTTCCTTATTATTACCATATTTCCTTATCTTATCTACGGATCTTAATTGTGATGGAAATGTACAGTAATCGCCATGGGTTCCTCTTGCTGCTCAGAAAAAGGTGCGTTCAAGACTTGCTATATATTTTTTAAATGGTTTTGTTTTTCAAATTATGTAGCAGTTAGTACTGCACTGAAGTATATTGCTAATTTGCTAAAACGTTACCTGAATAAAGTATATTTATATTATAAAAATATATAATAATAATAATAATAATAATAATAAAGTGATGTACACTGTGTTTTAGTAACTGCTTTAATAAATTATGCAGTTTTTCATTATCTAGACATTTAAATAATATTTTAACCAAAAAATACTACTTGTTGCCTTTACAATTGTGGGTTAATATTGAAGGATGATGCATAATTTTGAGTGCAGTACTAAAACCCGGTTTTACTTATAAGACTAATGTGATCGTTATCTTTCAAGAATGTATTATTTAATTCTGAGCTATGTTTAACTCAAATGTTTTGTCTGTGTAAGATTTTTCTGTTTAAAAATGAAACATTGTTTAAGCTGGCCATTTCCTAAAACATGCTCTTATGACAATGTTGACTGTTAAGCGTAGGTGGGTAGAGTAGCCAAAATATGTACTCGAGTAGCTGTACTTTAAAATAAAATTACTCAAGTAGAAGTAAAAAGTAGTCATTCAAAATATTACTCAGGTAAATGTAAAAAAAAAAAGTATTCGGTGAAAAGACTACTCAAGCACACAGAAGAGAGAGTACTGAATAACTGTTTCATCATAATGTCTGATTTTTTTATTTTTAGAAATTATGTAAGCAGTCAGACAAAATGATAAAATAATGTACAAATTGTGACATTTCCAAATAATAAAATTAATTAAATAAAATGAATAAAATAAATGAATAAAACTAAATATATTTACAAAATAGCAAATTAAGGAATAAGAATTAGGAATTTCCTAATCTCCATTTTTTCCCCATTAAAAGTCTTTTGAAATAAATCCTTACTGTAGGTATCATATGTACAGTATGTTTGAACAGTGTAACTATTTCCTGTGTAAGATGTACTGTATATTCAGTTGCCCTTCAAATGACTCAGCAGATAGAAAATAACATTAGACCATGTGTACAAGAGGTCTCACTTAACCATAAACTGTGTCTAGCAGAACAAATGGAAGAAAATGATATATTCTTTAGCATATAGTATATTTGCTAATTATATATGTTAAGATTGCAACATAAAACAGCTAAACTAACCGCTGCATGTTTGCTTCACTGTCTACCACTGCCGAAGACACCCCTCCCCCTTCTGTGTGGTCATGTGACCCCATGTGGTTACTGTTATTGCAGCTGATTGGTCAAACGGAGTCATGTGATTATTGTTGCTACATCTGATTGGTGAAACACAGTCACATGGTAGATCTCCCGCTGCATTCCTCTGGCAAACACAAAGAATAAATGGTGAGAAAAATAGTGAGTTGAGTGTATCCGAATGTAGTGGAGCGTTTCTTCTTCACAAAGCTACTCAAGTAAAAATAAAAAGTATGGTACGGTAAAACTACTTATAGAAGTATTTTTTTTCAAAAAGTTACTCAAGTAAATCTAATGGAGTAAATGTAACTCATTATTACCCACCTCTGACTATATTGTGTAAACAGGTAGCAAAGTTCAACAGCATCATAGCCGTTGATAGATTTTTGTATTGTCTAAACCAGTCACTAACTAGCTAACTAGATTTAGATGGTAGAAGAAGATAGCAGTTGTTGAGCAATATGAAAGATTTCTCCATATAACTCATATAAAGACTGATACATGCTGAGAGATTAAAGGGTTTAAAGTGCTCGATTAATAGAATGGGAAAGAGACATGAAACAATACTGCATGTCACTGAGAGAGAGAGAGAGAGAGAGAGAGATGTGCAACAAGGTGGAGGGTCCAGTGTGAATCCTCTGGTTTATTGCCAGCTCCAGGCAAATCATGCTTTGTGCCATAACACTGTCGCTCTCTCACAGCTCTTTTTTTTCCTCAATGAGGTAACATCTTACTCTATTATTTTGGACAATGCATTTACTGTATGTAAGTGAACGCTAGTGGAATGAAAATGAAATCTTTTCTCTGTACCTTAAAGAGAGAAGATACAGTAAGGGAACGTTTTCCCACTTTTAACAACATTACAACTTCAGTCAGTTTATATATATTAAGTCTTATATATTCTATTCTTGTGACCTACACTACATCTCTGTCTTAACTTATTCTCTTTATACTCTATTTTTATCACTTATCTTTTTACTTTTTCTGTCTTTCTGTTCTCAATGTCTTATAATGACAAAACACTCAATGGTTACTTGGTTAACATTATACTTTTTGCACTCGATGATCTCTACTGCTTGTAGTCTACAGATCTGATGTTTGTGTGCTATAATACCGCTGTTGCCAAACGTCCATGGTAGGATCCTAGAGCATGACCCTGCAACTCACTTGTATCCTGTATTAAACAAATGTTCCAGATTATCATGATTATTTTATGCTATTTTAGATGTTACAGTCTTTCACTGGTAATATGTTTAAACAATTGTTTTTGTAAATGTCATAGGACTTAGACAAGACTTAAACCAGCCACCATATTTGAACATACTTGAAGTTCTCTGGCCCCATTACCATATCTTTAATTTAATATTCTTATTATTAATAATCTTAATAATCTTTATCTGTAATTGATGATGTATTTTATCTGTGATTTAAAAGAAATGCCTTCATTACTCTAGGCGTCAGGCAGCACGATGGTTTAGTGGTTCGCACTGTCGCCTTGCACCTCCAGGGTCCGGGTTCGATTCCCATCTTTGTGTTTGCATGATCTCCCCATGTTTGGTGGGTTTCCTCTGGGTACTCTGGTTTCCTCCCACAGTCCAGAGATAGGTATGTTAGGTTAACCAAATTGGCGGTAGTGTGTATGTATGTATGTGCCCTGCAATGGATTGGACCCATGTCCAGGGTGTACCTCGCTTTGTGCCCTAAGTCTCCTTGGATAGCCTTCAGGCCTCCCCTAAATACAGGGATAAGTGGTATATATGATGAGTCGGTGAGTGAGTGAGAATCTTAGCATCAGTTATTCTTAAAAAATCTGTCTCAAATAATGAAAACCTTAACCTTCCTTGTTTCCTTCCTTGTTTGTGATGAAACAAGAAGGTGATGAAGGGTGTACTGTATGCTGTCTTTTTGTAACAAGACAGCATTGAGGTTTAACACTGATGTACTGTACTATGCACCTGCCCTAAGTGCATGCCTGGACATACAAAAGTAAAACAAAGCACTGTGTAACATGAGTGTGAACTAATGAACCTAAAATACGATAAGAAATTGCAAAATATAGATGTTTTTTGATAAACCAGTAAATGATTCAATTAAAGATTAGATTTCTCATAAGCAGCCAAACCTGTATGAGCCAAAAATGTTCAGCTTTAGATACAGTAACTGCATCAGTGTGCAAAAATACAGTTTGCCCTGATCACATAAACAAGTTTTATAAAAAAAAAAGTTCCATTTCTGAATGTTATATTTTCACTTACATGTTAGAGATTTTAGACTCTAGTACAAAAGTAAAGAGTCATACTTCAGCCATCCAACATACTGTACCATTGGGAATGGTTTAGATTAAATTTCTGACTGAAAGATCACCTTAATTCCTGTTGTCTGTGGGGAAATAAACTCAAGTGCATAGGTCAGTAACACGTTATTAATGGCTGAAGAGAACTTTATCAGAGTTTGGGGGATTAATGAAGATTCTGATAAAAGCAAAGAGTTTGAAGGCAAATGGCCGGTCACTCTGTAATGAAGAAGTTATAAACAAGTTGAAATCTAATATTGATTATATTAAATGAACATGGCTTGTAAGATTTTTACTGCTCCCTTAATCATTAACCATATACAGGGTGGGCCATTTATATAGATACACCTTAATAAAATGGGAATGGTTGGTGATATTAACGTCCTGTTTGTGGCACATTAGTATATGTGAGGGGGCAAACTTTTCAAGATGGGTGGTGACCATGGTGGCCATTTGGAAGTCGGCCATCTTGGATCCAACTTTTGTTTTTTCAATAGGAAGAGGGTCATGTCACACATCAAACGTATTGGGAATTTCACAAGAAAAACAATTGTGTGCTTTGTTTTAATGTAACTTTATTCGGCACAGTCCATTAAATTTTCAACAGTCATTAAAGTAACACACACGTTATCAACACTCTTCTCTGATTGCTCTGGATCAGACAATGACACCCACATCGGATCCGAGTAGCCTTCTGCAATTTATTACACACAATAAAATTCTTAGAAAAAAGACACGAGGGAGCTTTTAGTAATGTGTTTTTTTATATATTGAAGAGCACTATGTAGTGCAGTCTTGGGTAAATTTCGGCTCCATTTAAAGCTCAAGGGAGACGTATACCACTGAATGCCCATCATCTGACACAAAGACTATTGTGAAATAATCCCAAAGATTGTCCAACTTTGGTCCTTTCACATACCTGTAAGCTTTCTGGTCTCTAAGATGAGATTCAGGTACAAGTTGTGCAAGCTTCACACTCACACACAGAGGAAAGAATTGCTATTTGATACTAAAAAGCCCCCTTGATATCTTGAAATTAGATAGTTATGCAATGAGCTTTTGCTCTGTCCTTTGCACAAAAAAAGCCCTATCCCAGATCTCAGAAGCCAGTAGCAATAGATATAGCCCATGACTTGTCTCTGAGGGAAAATGTGCTGCCATATGCTCTGGTCGTGTACACCACAAAGTCAGGACCTTGTGGCACAATGTTGGCATGTCTGATTCTGGATCAGAAGGTTGTGTGTTCAAATCATATCGGGGTCATAAAGTGCCCCCTTCGTATATAACCGATGTTGCCGTTTTTTTTTCAAACAGGTTCATGAGTGGAATTTTAAATGGGTTCCAGTCTCTAGGATGACCATGCATGTTCTATGTCAACCTCTTGATAAAAGCTGACAGTACTCAGGTCACAGCCCATTGACATTATAACGAGTCAGATGTCATCAGCCTACTGTAAAATGTTTCTAATTCACGCCTGAAAAGACAAAAAGATTCCATCACTCAATGACCTTCATTAGCATAACACTTTGGCTGTGAGAATCACTGTGAGAATCTTTGGCAAGGTGTCAGCAATTTCTTTCTTTTTTTTTCAAAGTTTCTGCTCTTGAGTTTCTTACTGAATCAGTTCTCAGACTGTAAATTTGGCTGCATTGTACTGTAAATCACAGATTTATATTAACGCACATTTTGTTGCTGTTGCCAAAAACAGAAACTCTATGGTCTCGTAAAGACTAGCACCTGATATTGCAGAACTCCAAGTACACTACTTGGTGTTATCGCTTTGTCATCATTCCTCCTGCTTTCAATCAACAAAGTCTAAACAAATATTAGTATAGATAGTCACTCAGTCACTCAATCATCATCTATACTGCTTTATCCTGTATTCAGGCTTGCCAGGGGGTCTGAAACCTATCCCAGGAGACTTAGGGGCACGAGGCTGGGTACAGGTGTCAATCCATCGCGGGGCACACACACATACACACACTTACACACTCATTCACACACTATTACGAGCAATTTGTGAACACCAATTAGCCTAATATGCGTGGGAGGAAACCGGAGTACCCGGAGGAAACCCATCCAGACGGGAATCAAGCCTGGCCGAGAATTGAACCCGGACCCTGGTGGTGCAAGGCAATTATTATTATTATTATTATTTATGAAGAAAGCAGTTAACAAAATGTCCTTATTTTGACTTCTAAATCAAGAGCAAGAGGGAATGCAATTTTTTTAGTTTGGTGACGTTGAGAGAACCTGAAGGTCAGAATGATGAGTTGTTCATGTCACATTTTAAAATCTATTTTTTCGATCCCTTAAGAACATCATTTCTCCTAGCCTCAATTTCTCATAAATGCAGGACTTCCAGCTATCCTTGTGATTCTGACATATGTGAAGTAACATACTATATGACATTGACAAATGTCTCCTGTTTGTCCTCGGTTAATATACGCAACAAAAAGCATTTAGTTCATCATCCAAACCCCCAAATGCCAGTGATTTTACTGGAAGATGTTGCCAAGTATGCTGGAACACAGTTTTGCCTTAAGCCACATCTCTAGAGAATTGTGAACCATACCCATAATACAGTGATTAACATTGCATTTCCTCATCAAAGTATTTCTGAAAGCCCATTAGAGGGGATTAAAAACAATATGAGTCAGAAACTTACAATCACACAAGTTGTTTAAGCATTCTGTTAGAATTCTTGCTGAAGCTATAAAACTGAAATTGATGTTGCTATATCTATAAAGTACTATAAATAGTTTATAGCTCAATGACAGTATTATAGCTGCAGTTTTCGAAGCAGCTGCTTTACTAAGAACATTGTTCAGCTGTCCCTGTCTCGCCAACAGCATTTTAATCAAGCAGTCCTGGTTAAAGCTTCACATCCAGACAATTTATTTTGCTCCAGGGTATCTGGTTGAATCCTAAGTTTGAGTTAGTGTCTGTATGGAGTTTCACATTGGGGTGCCAACAGGGTGACACTAAATTGATCTGGTTACACTAAATTGATCTAGGTATGAATGTAGATGCATTGATTGATATATTGATAGACAGACAGACAGACTTTATTAATACTGTAAGGGAAAATAACAGCAGCAGGTTACACAAACAGTAGTAAGGGCAAAAAGAAAAAAGGAGGGGGAGGGGGGGGTGCAGAATGCAATTGTAACTTATATAAATTAATACAGTATGATGAAGATGATGCTACAACAGACTGGCAAAAACAGATAAAATGTGCAATTTGGAAGTGTACGTACTGTATGTGTGCATAACGTGACAGTGAATAATGGCATATGTACTGTATATAAGTTGCTCTTGTCATTTGTTACATAGAGGTGAGTCATTGTACAGTACAGTGCAATGGTGAATGGTAGGAATGATTTCCTGAACTGTTCATTGTGACATCAGAGCTTGTTCAGCCTGTTAGAGAATGAAGTTTTCAGGAATTATTCCAGTGATCTATTGTCCCTCACTGTCTCCAACCTGTCCAAGTATGTGTTCAGCCTTGCAGATGATTTTAATTATCTTGCCTGCATCCTTGGCACTGATAAAAGATTTCCAACATCCTGCTGCACACACTGAAGGATCTTCGCTTCCTCAGGAAATAAAGTCGGCTCAATCACTTCTTATACACAGCGTCATACAAGTACTTGTAGTACCACACCTCCAACCTCATCTCCCATGATGGTAATGGGTTCAATCACAGTTTTACACTCCCTAAAGTCCACTATCATCTCCTTGGTTTCCATGATGAGAAAGAGAAAGAGAGTCATCAGAGGTTCTCTGCAGGTGGCAGGATTCTGAGTTGTATTGGAAATCAAATTGATGTTTGTGTGCCCGGTGCTCTGTGAATGTGCATTCCCAGTGTTCCCAGTATAGGCATCAGATATGGATTATGGACTACGAATTAGCAGCTGGAGAATAAATACAATAATACATTAATCAGTATACGCTTAAGTAGTGTCTATTTTTACTTTTACTATCTACCAGTGAAACATCTACTAAGGTGAAGGTACATCACACAGTGTTGCATGCTGGGACTGGGGTGCCATCTACACTCACACCTGGGGTCTTGTGACATCTACACTCTGTTTACCTGTGCCTTTCACAGTGGTTACTTGCAAAACATTTTCAATTATTATTTTGACTAAGAAGCTGCTCAAAACACTTAAATATGATAATGAAGGGCAGTGATGGAGAACAGAAAAAAGGAAAAAAAGGGGGGGCTTTACTAGATAATTTCGATTGCAATGCCAGGGAATGGTATTTGGACAAAAATAAAATAACACTATACAACTCCTCAGTCCAATGCAGTGCCACTCACAAACCCGGACATGTTGTAGCATCATTATCCCACTTTTTGGACTGAGTGCATACTCTTACCAGGAGTTTAATAAAGCTCATGAATAGAAGTAAGTTTAATACATTTCATTAATGAAAAAAGTTCAGTAATAGCGGCTGGGTGCAAGATCTGTTCATTTACAAGCTGGAAAAAATCATAAAGCACAGTCAGACTTTTACAGGTAAGGGTCATCTCTCTAATGTAGGTTAAAGGGGGGAAAAAAACTATCCCATTATCCAGTTTTCTTCCTGAAAGAAAAACACAGTCTCTAGCTCACTAAAAGAATGGTCGTATACTCCTTATGATATAGTGCGCAAACACAATATTACCTGAAATTCAACACGGTGTGATGTCAACTTCATCATCAAGATACTTCGTCTGTTAAAAATAGGGCTGCAAAATTTGGTCAAAACCTGCAAAGTTCTTTTTTTTGTGTGTGTGCAAAAAACGTAGATATTGTGAAATGTACCATTTAATATTTAAATACATCTATCTAGGTTAACAACAAAGCATAGAACAAAAGTTCATGAATAATAAGAAATAAACAAATACTAAAATTACTGACCATATGTGTATTACCTCCTATAAATTGCAGTCAATTTAGATTAAATAAATTGAATATTTTTAAATATGCATTGTAATATTTTCATTACTGGAACTGGAACCAAAATTTTTTTATGTAGACATGCTGAGTATTTTTTCCATGCGAGTAACATGGATTACGAGGGTTCCGCAAACTGAGCAAAGATTTTTAATCGGAAACCGAGCAAGTATTAGTTTACAAGCGCCGAGTATCTTGTATCACGCATGGGACTCTTATTTTGACACCAAGTGATCACAACTGAGCCAATGATTATTCTCTCTCTTGCGCTGCGGGAATTATGGGTAATCGTCTCCCCTGCTGCGTCACCTGTGTCAAAATAAGAGTCCCCTGCTGCGTCTTAGTGCTCGTCTCTTATCATCAACATCTCCCTCACTCTTCTGTGTCATTTGACACCGACACACACATACACACACACAGATCTCCTCGGCGCTTTATTTAGGCAGAAAACTCCGCTCTGTTCCGATTCATTTCAAAGGTAAGGTGCTAGTTCATTTGTTATTTTTTATTTTTTACTTTACAGCAGTGATTCCCTTAGTATGCTCACGTGAGTATCATTAGAGAGATTTCTTTTTTTTTCCCCTTTAAAACAGTGTTTGCATTGTGTATGTTAGTTGTGAAACTTAAAAAGCCAGGTGTGGGAGGGAGAAGGAATTTTACTGTTTAAGACGAGACGAGGGGCTAATTCCACACACACACACACACACACACACACAAATACACGGCGCCTGCGGGCACAAAAGGAAACACTTAACTGTCTGGATTTATACAAAAATGTTAAATGTAGGTTAATTTGTTTTATTTTTACTTTATATGTTGTATTAAATATTTTTATGTATTTATTGGTTTGGGCTGTAGAACGAATAATTTGAGTTTTCGTTATGTCTTATGGGAAAAGTCTATTTGGTTTACGAGTGTTTTTGGAATATGAGCCTGCTTCCTGAACGAATTATGCACGTAATCCAAGGTTCTACTGTATTATTAGACAAAAAAGTGCCCAATGTAAGCTAGTTGAAGGTGAGAGCTAAAAGTTGTGTATTATTTATGATAAACATGGTATTTATGGATTTTTCTCTCAGTCCTATACTGTGCCATTAACCTGTCAGTTTGGAATTCTGTTTGTACCTTTCTGAGCAGTAAGGTTACAGCAGTAAAATCAGCTACAGTGCAGAACTAAATGACAGCTACTGTACATTTATTGATAATATGAGTACTGCACAGAAAGTAATGCAAAAGTGGGCATAATTTTAATGAACTGAGTAACCTTTCCTCTGTACAAAGGCACTACTCAACATAAGCTCCATCACAAGCAAAGCATTTGAACCCAGCTCTCGAATCCAATTTGTACATCCTCCTTTGACACAATTGATGGTCTCCCACTGCGCTACAGGATGTTTACAGAAATTATGCCATTGACAAGAGCAATGTGCACAGATGGATGAAAAAGATTAAAGAAGGGGAAATCAGCATTGAAGACAAACCACGCTGTGAGAGACCATCAACTGCAACAAAGGAGATTTTTCTAAGGAGGATTCAATGATGGCATAAATTCATAGCTTACTTACTGTACACTGCATGCGACTTATAACCATAGCGATTTTAGGTAAAGCCTTCATACTACTACTACTACTAATAATACAGTAATAATAATAATCATAACAACAGTCTGCCTTTTACATTCTCTTTCAGTGCCTTTCCGTGAGGCTCCATCTTACTCCAGGAGACGCCGTGCTCCTCATCATTTGGTGCCTCCACGTGTGCTGCTCCGGTCCAACAGTGATAACCTTCTCCAGCTGCATCCTCAACACCCAACCACACAACCACACACACAAGTACACATACACACCAGTCCTAATGGCACAGTGAGTACCAGAGCCCCACCTCGAAGCCGCTCGCCCTCGCTCAGCCGCCTGGGAGAGGAACAGCATAGACTGCAAAGGTGAGACACCCATGCATGCAAATAAAGTCCATAATAATTAAAGCGATCTTCCTGTATCATTACAAATCACCTGCACTGTAAACCCTAATGCTCAAAGTAATTAAACACATTGAGTACTGTTAACTTAAATAATTACAATTAGTTCAAATTAATCGACCTTGATAAGTATTTAGAACTTATTGGTATTTATGGGTTTGTAGAAATGACACTTTTCAAGTTAGCTGAACAAATTTGATATTTTAAGTAATTGTAAGTACTTAAGTAACAGTAACTTTCACCTTAAAGTTCCACCAACCTAAAATCTTTCAACCTAGTGATTTTGTGTCTGACATCATCAGGGCAATAGAGCAACCCATGTGGCAACCCATTGCTGGGAGCAGCCGAAAGACCAACAACAATTTATTTGATTTGCAACAACAACAAAAAAAAGATAATTGCTATTAAATAGTATGAGTTAGGCTACTCAATAATGCAAGTAAAGAACGATTAATACTGTATGAATGAGTACAACAGACTCAAAAACTGATAGTCCTGTTTACTTAAAATTGGAAACATCATTACTTAAAAAAAATTGGTGTTACTGATTACCTCAAATTTTTTGAGTTTTGCCAACTTTTTTGGGTTTACAGTGTGTATATAACCCTAGCTACTTCAACATCTAACTCTAAGCTAACGTAATGTATAAAGATTTCATGTGGACCAGCAATGTGTCCCCACAAGTAAAATTACATTTATAGGTGCTCTGTTATTTTACTCCTTAAAGTCCAAGGAGCCCAGTGAAGTGTGTGTGTGTGTGTGTGTGTGTGTGTGTGTGTGTGTGTGTGTGTGTGTGTGTGTGTGTGTGTGTGATTCTCCCATACACTGGATAGTGTTATTGTCTTTGTGAACTGATGGTGGATCGACCTGACTATCATCATTCAAGAGGATTAAAAAGATTATTGTCTGTATATTTTTTTTATATTTTGGTGGGGAGCAAATGTCCCCACACAGACAAAAATATCTTAATATCTTGTGTTGACATTCAGCTGGTTTCCATGTGGTAAACTGTGTTGTGTGTGTGTGTGTGTGTGTGTGTGTGTGTGTGTGTGTGTGTGTGTGTGTGTGTGTACGCGCTGATAGTAATGGCTTTATTTTCACCGCAACAAAGCCTTAGTAATGATTAAGATGTGACATTCTGACCTCTATGTAGCTTAAAAAACAGACATATGGTCACACACTGTCTCTCATCTCTCACTCTCTCTCTCTAACACACACATATAACACCATGAATATTAATTCATTTACATTTATAGCATCTGGCAGACGCCCTTATCCAGAGCAACTTACAGGTCACTGATTAGATGGGAGGTGGGGGGATGGGGGTAGTTGGGGTTAACCCAAATACTCCATGGTTAGAACATCTAGAGGAAGGTAATTTCTTCACCTACGCAGGTGCCCGAACAGAAGACAGTATAGATACTTGTCTTCCTTGTACCATAAGAGCTGGTGGAGCAGTGCTGGAGGATCAAAGTGAACGTAGTGCAGTGCAGGGTGTGATAAGTTCTTTGAGGTAAGTGGGTCCTGTGCCGTTTTTGGCTTTGTAAGCAAACATCAATGTATTTATTGAGGATGGGAGTAACCCTTGCCTTCTTAAATGCATCCGGAACATGACCGTATGATATGGAAAGGTTGATGTTAGTTGTAATGAAGGGGGGGGGTGGACATGGGAGATGGCCTGGAGCATTGTTGGAGGAATTTTTATCCAATGGACAGATGGTGGGATTGGAGAATGAGATGACATGCTGGACCACTTCTGTTGTCAGGTTGGAAAAATGTGCTAGTGATGGAGAAGGAGAGTCCTGAAATTGTACTGTAGAGGTTGGGGTGGGAGTGAAAGTCTGGCATATTTTTGTAATGAATAGTACTGATGTTTGCTAATTCAGTACTTATTAAAATCTTAATAAATAATTCTTAATACATTTTTAGCAATAGAATCATACAGATCACATACAGGATCTAGATAACTGCAGTTAGATTTTGTGTTTTTAAAAAATGAGGCAGTTTTTCTGGCCATATTAATTAGTTTTTTTTATATTATTATATATGTTTATATGTTTTATATATAATATTATTATATATATTTTTTTATATTCAAACCGGGACTTGTGACGAAATTTCTGGTGAATAAAGGTGTAAAAGACATCAAGCACAATACGATGCTTTTCAATGCTATTCAATGAAGAAAATAACTATAATGCCACCAATTTTATATTATTATTATTATTTTATTTNTATTATATATGTTTATATGTTTTATATATAATATTATTATATATATTTTTTTATATTATTGTTTTTTATAACATCAGTAGCATATGGGTTCCTTCCAGAAGCCTCCCTTTAACAGAGGTTTTTAATAGTAATAATAATTTTAAAAAATAATATATTTTTTTTAAGATTGTCTAAGTTTTGCTTAGATAATAAACTCTTGTGTTCCATCTCTCCTTGAATTTTTTCTTGAGTATTTTAGTGTGTGAAACAGCGCCCCCTAAATGTTATGTGGAATATTTCTGGTGAAACTGGGTATTGCACTTCTACTGTACACCAACGTCATGTCGCCAGGTTAGCCCGGGTTAGCAGGTGTACCTTCCTTAAAAAAAAAAGAAAAAAGGATGCTATGCCATGGGAAGCCGTGGTGAAGTTAGTTTTCCATGGTACAGGATGCAATAAATAAATAAATAAATCTACAAAAAAAAAAACAAAGGATTAACTAATTAGCTACCATCATACGTTGGAAAATCTGTGAGCTTTCGGGACCAAGCCAAGGGAAGCCAGACATCACTATTAGCCAACATTAGAAAGAAACGTAGAGATTTGGAGTTTTTTACTAAGAACTAAACTAAACTACCACTCAAGCAGCATCTGAAAATTTTATCTGCTGACCGGTCAACTCCAACACCAGAGCAAATTGGCAGAAAATTTTCAGTCTTTCATTGAAGAAAAAGATGCATATACAGAGTGGCTAGCTGGTGCCATTATTACTATGCGTTAGTTTACTATAATGCTAATTTTAGTGTGAAATACTAAAAAATGAGAAATATTGAAAGAAGCATTGAAATAATTTATTTACCACATTTATATACTAGTTGCAGAGATCAATTTGATCCTCTCATTCATTTTTAAAGGCATGTGCACAAAAGGTGCACTGCAGATCCTTTCCATAAGATGGCACTCTCACATCAGTTCAGTTAGGAGACGTTTCACTTTATATCTATTTACAGAAATGTTTGACTTAATATGAATGAATTGCTATGAATAAAGGAAACCATTTTCCTCTGTTGGTTTAATTTTCATGAGGGTTAATTGTTCTTTTCTTATGTTCAGCCTTCATTCCTCACATATACATTAATACACAGTTTAATTCTTTATTCTTCCAGATTATTATTAGTAGGCTGGGGTCAGAGCGCAGGGTCAATCCTCAAATGCTGCCACTGGAGCATTTAGACACCGTTCAGCCATAACATTAAAACCATTCACATTAATACCTAGGTATTTGCGTTTTCGCCTTTTTCCATCTGGGCAGCTCTGGTCCCTTGGGGCATGATCTCTGGTGGTGTCCTGTGGTGCCTGAAAATAGCACACTGGCAGTGGATCTTTTGTGTGCTGTTAGTTGCATGGTGTGAATCCCATGGTCTGGACTTGTTAATCCAGCCATGGGCTCTTTGCCTGCTGGTTCCTGTAGATTTACACTTTATTAAATATGGAAATTATGCTGAGTATCTGTATACTTGTATATTCTGTAAACATAGAAATATGTAAAATCAATGTGATCCTGTCTTTCTTTCAAATTTCCATGCATTATGACATGAAGGAAATGGGGAGTTTTATAAAAATGTATAATACTTTACTGCACATTCATGATGGACAGAGCAGAATAGTGACCCATTTAAATATATGTTGTAATATTAGACATTAGAAATGTTTGCTTCATTTGATTTTCATATTATAATGGCAGTAGAATGCCCACTTCTGTATGGTAAATGGTTATTATAGTTTAACTTAATTTTAGTTTTTACAATTGTCTTTTTTTTCTGTTTCACTCCTGCCACCTTGTCTTAGCAATCCAAGACACTTTGACGAAGGATGGTGTGAAAAATTTGCAGTGTTGAATTAACACCCAGAATGCTCAATTAACACTCTACATTGTTTATATACGTAGGTCAAGTTGAACTCAAATGAACTCTAAAAGTGTTAAATCAACCCTGGGGTGGGGGTTATTTTTATGAGAAGTGTTACTGCTCATCACAGTATACTTATAAATATATATAAAATTTATTTTAAAAAATATATTGGAAATATATTCTTGTTTTTTTTAATCTATATGACAGAAAATAAGCTTTTTACAAATACTCACAGTACCAAGCCACAGCTCCATGCACACATTTTGGTAAAAAAAATTAGCTTGATAGTGATACAGCTGTGACAGCTATCCCTCGCTAAAGCTATTTTGTAGGAATGTTGTGTAGTGTTTACCTCTATTGGGATATCTACAATACATGTTATGAATAGCAAATGAGAGAATGAAAAGTACATATTAAAACTTGTTTTCCATCAAGATTGATAAATTGAGCCAATACTTTTTGGAAGAGATTTTTTTTTAAAGTAATATTCAATACTCAAAGTCATCAACCGGCTATTTTCACATTAGACTAAATGAACAAAGGCAGAGTCTATAGAAAAGGTTGTTCTTTGCCATGACTTTGCATTTACTCCATAAGACTGTAAGTCTGGAGATAGGTTTAGTTAGGTTTAGGTTAGGTTAAGTTTTTTGTGCTATCACTGATGTGAACACATGCTCCCCATATATTTCTCCCTTTTCAAGGTTCACTTTTGTGTCTGGTTTCCCTCAAGGTTTCTTCTAATCATCAATTCAGGGAATTTCTTCTGGCTACTGTAGCCCACATCTTTTTCATCATGAACAAACTGATTCCTTTAATTGACATTTTTCAAAATTATGTCCATAATTTCTATTTTCTATAAAGTTGCATTGGACAAAATTGAATTGAAGGGAATTGAAATTTACTGTATATACTCACTAAAAAGCAGTTTAACATAACAAGATCTTTGAAGACCCTTCTTAGATCAGTACATGCCAAATATTTCATTATCGTGAGTTAACATGAGTATGAGCTTTCCAATGTATTGAAAGTTTTTTTTTTTTTTTTCATTCACCAATGCGCTGACAGGTTCATGACTCAACTCTCATTGCTTTGTTTATGGCTAATGCTACTGTAGCTACAAAGCCAACTAGCTTCTTACACAAGTTTGAATCCTGAATCCCGATACAGTATAACCCCTGAACAAGGGATGAACTTCATATGTGGAACAAGGTGCACTGTAAACTGCAAAAATTTGAGGTATTCAGTTACATCAATTTTGAGTTTTTGAGTTTGTTGTACTCATTCATATTAATAGTTATTTACTTGCATTATTGAGTTGCCTAGCTGATACTAATTATTTTTTTTAGTTGTTGCAAATTAAATAATCATTGTTGGTCTTTCGCCTGCTCCTGGCAATGGGTCGCCACAGCGGTTTGTCACAAGTTTTTACACCTTCTCAACACAATCCTCACATTTTTTTCTGGGCTTGGGACAGGCACTTTATTCAGTGGCTGGGAATCGAACCAGCCCTTTTGCATGGCAAGCGAAACACCTACCACTGAGCCACCAGTGCTCTGTTACAAATCAAAGAAGTATTATTTTACTTTAGGGTGCCCAGATTTGCAAAGATTATACTTACAGCATCATGTGAAGACAGACCGATCCACCATCTTGATCAAAACAATTCAATGCGGGCAGTTTACAAAATCGCTAGGCTGAAAGATTTTAAGTTGGTGGAACTTTAAACAGACTTACTGTGGCTTAAAATATCAAACCTTTTCAGCTAACTTGAAAAGTGTCATTTCTGAAAACTCATAAATACCAAAAATAAATACTCATCAAGGTCTATTAATTTGAACTAATTGTAATTGTTTAAGTTTACAGTACTTCATATGTTTGATTACTTTGAGCATTAGGGTTTACAGTGTATTATACGTCCTACATAGCACACTACTGTAGCTTTCCATTCTATGCCATCTGGGATTCAACCTTGAAGCAGAGACATAAAGAGAAACTTATGAGAGAGTCCATCACAGCACATGGATTATTCGCCTCCTCTTTTGGCTGCGTAGTACTGGGAAGAATTTAAAACTACTTTCACCGCTACCTACTGTAATCGTAATATCTGAAATTTATATATCCATATTAATTTTGTCTGATTTCTTACCCAGTTTATTAAAGTCAGCTGACCCGCCAAGATATTTTAAAGTCATATTTATATCCAGTATATTCATAATCTTTACTGTTGCTGCCACACAGCTAGTAGATATCTGCCAACTTAAAGTTATATTACAGCAACTCTTACTTTTTTTTTCCTTTAAACTATGTCCGAGTGTTAAAAGCCTTCTCATACTGTAAAAAAAAAAAAAGAATCAGTGTTGAAGCAGATTTAATCTAAAGTATAAATTAAATTCAAATAAATATTAGATATACTGTACTTGATTTTATAAAAACAAGATATCATCTTTTATACAATATAAACTTTATAAAATAAAATAATAAACGTAAAATATTAAATCATTCTCACAGATAAATTAGAGAAAATAATTGAATTGATTGTTTACAGTAAGTTTTGCATAGTTTTCCTTTGTATGATACCGGTGACATCCAGTAATGTTATTTGAGGAGATTAGCCTTGCGAATTTCTATCCAGCACCAAACTAAATTGAAACCCAGAGTAATACGGTCACTTTGTGGTTAGCACTGACACCTTGCACTTATAAGATTGGAGGGTCAAATCCCATGTCCAGTATATGTGAAATCCCATGTCCAGTGCTTTGTGAGTTTCGTTCTGAAGTCAAAAAACATGCAGACTAGGTTGATCATTATTTTCAAAATAGTGTATGACATAATAAGTGATATATATGGTATATCTATTAAAAGGAGCCATGTAATATTACTAAATGTATATGTTAGAAAACAAAATAATTAGTAGTGTTTATTTGACACAAAAAGACATAAGTATATTTCACTTTTAACAGCACAATCATTTTTAAATATATAAACTCAAACACATGCTCATCTCTACCACTTAGAGCTGAATGTGATGGTTACTTTTCCAGTTTGGATGTTTTATTATATCTATACTTTTCAGTCCCTAAAGGAATGTTATGCAATAGATCAGATTAATTCTCCTCTTTCTGTCTTTCTCAGAGCAAACACAAGTCTTGATGGATCGGGGTCCAGAAGGAAGCTGTACAGTGCTGTCCCTGGTCGCCATTTTGTTGCTGTGCGAACCTATCAGCCTCAAGCAGAGGGAGAAATCACACTGTATAAAAATGACAGAGTCAAAGGTCAGCACACACACACACACGCAAACATATGCAAACTGATGTACTCATAACTGTTTTGTCTGATAGCAGTGAGGACTATGGACAAATTAGGATGAATTTAAAATCTAAATAATATTGTGGACTTACGTATTCAAATAATAAGCATAAATAGAGCTACAAACGCTACTGTTAAAATATGCAAATGATATGTTATGATTCATTAGCAAGCTTAAGGTTTGATCGTGTAACCTTTCAAAATCAGATGTAGACCTATTGTAAACCTATATCAGCTATTTTGTATTGATCCAAAGCACATAATACAATTTTAATTAAGTCCACTTACAGTAGGTCTTTAGTTCACTTCAGTCCTTGTTTTACAACTCCAGATTTGTAAATTAGGATGAAATACTAATTGTCTGTTTTGGGTGACCAAAGTTATTTTTTTTGGAATGTAATGTAATTGTTTTTATGTCTTTACTTGTTTCTTTATTTGTTTGATTATTTCTTTTTTTATATTGTTCATATTAATGCACATAGTGGTCACAAATGGAAACTGCAACAAACACAAATACAGGCCCATGGGGGTAGGAATCACGCTGTCCCATCTTCATTCTGTGGACGTTTTTCAGGGCATCAAAAAAAGACAGGATTGATTCAGTTAGTTTCAAAATTGTCAGTAGCTGATAAGATCTTGTTTAGCAGCAAATAATCAGAATTAAATCATATAATTGTTTTTTTGCAGTAAAACAAAAAGCAAAATGAAAGTTCCTAAAATGTCTCCAGAACAATTTGTACATAAAATGTATTTATTTGAATGTAATACATTATAGGTAGTGATGTACCAATGTGTATACTCAATGACCTTTCTTTCCCATACAAAGGATGGAATTTTTTTTTTCAGGTTTTTGTATGTTTTTGAAAGGTCTTTATTATGCCTGCAGCCCTAGTTCATGATATTAACTGTTCTGAATTCGCCTGGCACCCAGGCTATGAAGCACATCATTGCTGCATTGAAAACAGTTTCCACTAACCTTTGGGGCCATCACCTGAATTAAACATGTTTAAATGATAGATTACAGCAAGTAAGACACAGCTTGTTTGTTTTCAGGAGCTAAAAAGTCGTTAAGATACAACGGCCAACAGTGTGTGTTAGAATCACACACTTGTTACATAGTGAAGTGAATGGCTGAAGTGAACTCTGGTTCTGTCTCAGTGTTAAATAACAGATCAATAACAATAACAAGTCTCAGAGGAGAACGCTGAATTGATTTTTGTTTGTCTCAGTCCTCAGTATTGGTGAAGGTGGCTACTGGGAAGGCAGCGCTCGCGGCCGTGTCGGCTGGTTTCCAGCTAATTGCGTGGAAGAAATTCCTGCCAAAACCATTGAGGACAGATCACGTAAGTTTACACACCTGTGTGTTTTGTTAGATTATTGTGTCTGCATTTGTGAATGCAGTTTTAATTTAAAATTTATGGAAAATCTTCACATTGTTGTAGTCCAGGGGTGGGCAAACTTTTTGATTCGTGATCCACATTGAGTTCTAACATTTGACAAAGGGGCCGGAACAGGAGCAGATAGATGGCATGCTTTGGTAACATCACCTCATTGGGGGAAAAATACACATCTTGGGATATGGAGAAAACATGTGCTTTAATTTCCAATGAAAATGAAGAAAAGCATTACAATAAAATCTCTGACTTCGAAATGAGTCTTTAAACACTGAAAATCAAATAAATGACCGTTTTATTTTAAAGCACTGAACGTTCTGTTATCCTTCAGGATATCACCATCACTCTCCTCCTGACTGTCTTTTTTTCAAAAACAGTAGGAGATGCAGATGTACTTGTCCTGTTCCGTTTAGTGAGGAAACATCAGAATTACAAGGGAAATAAAACATTAACAAGGTTAATTTATGAATTTTTTTCAAGTTTGGCGGGCCGAATCAAAACGTTTAACGGGCCGCATGTGGCCCCCGGGCCGTAGTTTGCACATGCCTGTTGTAGTCTGAATGAAAAAAAAGGAAAAAAGCATATTAGCAATATCACCCTATGTCACATGCTTAGAAACAGTCACAAATGGTTATAAAGTCTCAAAGTTGTCTCAGCTTCATTCTTGGATTTTTCCCTCACAGTGATGTTATGATGATAAAGTGTCTCTTTAAGTGTTTTAATGGTTTTGTTTTTTCCCCAGAGAGCCGAATAGATCGGACTGATAAAAAGAAGCTCTTCAGGCATTACACTGTGGGATCATACGACAGCTTTGATGCCTCCAGGTATACTCATTGCATAAATCCATATTAATTCATAGCAGAGATCTAAGTCATAAATCATATATCTGGGCTATGAGACACACAGACATGTGGTTGTTTTTTTTGTTTGTGTGTGTGTGTGTGTGTGTGTGTGTGTGTGTGTGTGTGTGTACTGTATGTGTGTGTCAGGAGAGGTATGTTTTTCTATCATGGTGGGGTCCAAATATCCCCACAAGGTTGGGTATAGCTTTCAGGTTAAATTTATGGTTGGATTTAAGTGTCTCATAATATTAATTATCTGCAGTTGGTTGGCCATTTGCCACAGACTATTGTTTTAATGCTCTGCAACACTTTAGATTTAGCACGTCAGCTGAGACACTTAGAACAGGTTTAATATACCAGTTTTCTAGTGTTCCATATTTATTATTTCCCGTCCTCCGTGTGCTTGACCTTGTTTGTAGTTTTGTGCACGTCACTAAATGCAAATGAACTATGCCAGAAACGTGCTTTGCACTTTGAGTGAACATCATATGCACATGAAAACAACGAACATAAGGGCTTCTGAAACCTTTGAAAGACAGGGGAGATTTGTGTTTGATTTGTAGGCTTATGCAAAAAAGGATAAGTAAGGCCCTTCATATAAAGTTCAGTTCTATAGATCAAGTGAAAGAAATGGGAACGAATGTTTTACTGTGACAGGCTGCAAAGTGCCCGAGAGATAAAACATTTAAAAATGGTTGTTTATGTAACAACCTCAGCAGCAACCTCATTTCCCCTCTCGTCTGTTTCAACATTCAGCATCAGCAGTATACTAATCACCGGCCTGATCATCTGTCATCATCTGCACCTGTTTCATGCCTTAAGTTTAAGGTTTGAACGATTCATACTGTAGGTCACTGTGTGTCTTAGCAGACAAAAATAATTCCTCTGAAACTGCTCAGGTACAGAGACTGGACTGAAAATGAGAGCCAAACACTTTCCAAAATAAAACTATTCCTCATTAAAAATAAAACAAGCTCTGGCTCTTTGGAAGCAAAACATGAACAAATGAGGGGTGGTTTGCACAGTACTGTATGCTTTGTTCAAAAAGTTAAATTAATTATTATGAATGTAAGTTAATGTTTGATTCCCAGTAAGGTTTTTTGATCATTGTGAAAAATGCTTATGCACACCTAAAGATATTGTGCAACATAAGGATGAGTTCATAGCAAAGTTTGAAACCAAAATGATTTACATTATTTACAAGTATTTCCCTTGGTTTGCATTCCCTGAGTTCCCACGAATAGGCACCACTGTGACTCTACAGAGGATAAGCAAAATGAAAAAAAAAAAATGGATGGATGGATGGATGTTAGAAATCTCCTTTGTAAATAGTTCATTAACACATTAATGGAGCAGAAATAAAATAAACACATGATGCATGATGCATATATTATCTGGATTGTAGGGTACATGAAACGTTTGCACAAGTATAGTACCATATATACTTTTTAAAGGCATGTTTCTACCTACAACTATGAGTGACATTTCATTTAATCTAATAATTTTTGCTACCCCTACTACATCTCCCTAACTGCCTTTGTAACTGATAGTGATTCAAATGCAATTTAAAAATAGCAATACAGTGAAACCTTGGATTGCGAGTAATTTGGTCTGCGAGCATTTCACAAGATGAGCAAAATTTTCAAAAATTAATTTTCACTTGATGAACAAGCGAGGTCTTGATATATGTGTGTATTGATATACACATTGATATATGTGTGTGTGTGTGTGTGTGTGTGTGTATGTAAAGCATCTTTTTATTTTGTGTCCAAGTGTAACGACTGTTCTATAGTCTTTGTACTGCAACAACAGCAGTAAAAAGCAACAGCAACTACAGCAAAAAAAATTAATTTGTTTAACAACAATGCAACGTCACATTTTCGCTAAATCCTCAAAAGGAGGCAAAAGCAAGTTTCATTACAGAGGTTCCTTGTTAAAGAAGTTTCCAGACAGAGCAGTGTTTCCGTGCGCGCACGTGTGTGTGTGTTTGTGAACATGCACATGTGTGTGTGAAAGTAGTCCTAAGCAGTATCCCCGTCAGCCATAATTATTACGATAATTTGGTTTCTTTTTACTATGTAATTTGCATTGATTATTTTTGGGTTGTGAAATAAATCCTCAGAGTTTCCATTATTTCCTATGGGGAAATTCACTTTGATATATAAGTGCTTTGATATACAAGCATGCTTCCGGAACGAATTATGCTCGCAATCCAAGGTTCAACTGTAGTTTTGTATTTTCATATCATTCCGGAAAAAGGGATTGTGCCAAAACACTCATATATAGAGAAAAACATATATATTTTAATAGATTTTAGACAATACTATTCGATGAAGAAGAAGAAGAAGAATATTGCTGATGGTCAGGGAACAGCCTCTAGAAACCTCGTCTCTGACCCTTTTGTCACAGATAAGACTTTTCCATCTTCTCTTTCCTTTCCAGTATTTCCTTATTTGCGAAGTGGAATTAACAGGCCAGAAATAATGTATGGAAGTCAAAACTGTCAAAAGTATTTTCCATCTAGTCATGCAAGCATAAAAATGTGCATAAGACAGCAACACACACACACACACACACACACACACACACACACACACACACACACACACTGTATTGTGTTCTTGAGGCTGCACAACTGACAATGACATCAGAAGTGTCGAACTGCTGAATAGCCCAGCTTGTTTTTAGTTTAGCACACATTTATATTATATCTCTTTCTACAGAACTGACCCAAATGTTCTGCTGCAGTGAGATTGGTTTTTAATGAGATAATTCCGCCTTTTTTTCTTAAAACTCAAGCTGAATTTTACCCGGGGGACTGAAACATAACACTGCGTTAAATATTCATCTGGGTTTTCTTTTTTTTTTTTCTCTTTTCTTTTCTTTTTTTTTTTTTACACGGACAGAAGGTGCCGCTAAATTTTGCATGAAGTGCAAACGGTCTGCAGCCTGAATACGAGAGGAGATAGAGGGATCTGAGAAAGGAGGACTAAATAGATTAATAATTGTGAATGAAATATTTGTGTAATAACTAGAGATCCAAGTGGAAAGCTCATAGACAACTGTTGGTTGGTTATTAGCTGACTAAGTCACAGTTTAATGAAACACAATGCTGTTTAGGGTCAACAAGGTCTTCTTAAAAGAAAGAGACAACTATTGGCTCTGTTACCGCAATAGTTATTATCAGTAGTGTAGCCTTCATTTTTTTCACTCAATAAGAACTTAGCCTTGCTTAAGCCCCACACAATACAGGAGTTTTAGGCAGATTCTCTTTAGTTACATTCTCTTTTTATTCAGAGACAACAGTCACAGGGTCCCCGTGCAATTCAGGGGACCGTACCTTGTGCTATAAAGTGCTCTGCTATAAGCTCCACGCCCCTCATGACCCAACACAAGCAGTGTAGTTATGGATGGAAACATAAAACTCAACAAAAAAGTTTGAGCACTGAAAAGAGATTTTTCTTTTTCTCAGTCTCTGAGTATAGAATAGAATAGAATAGAATATAAGCCGCTGTGGTCAGGATTATGAGTTAATAGGCTCCAGGGCTCAGACCCCCAAAGTGCCTTGCACATACTGTACAGTACAGACCCTCCCACTTTAAGCAAATATGACCTTAGACAAGACTGATTTTTAAAAAATATTTAACAATAACATAACCCCCCAGGGTTTGATTAAAAAAAAAACAAATGGAGCATATGTGATTCAGTGTGAAGTCGAATTTTAAGAATTCACAATTAAATATGCACCATATTAAAAAACAATACAGATGATTCAGCCCCTTAAGGTCTGACAAAACCAATAAATAAATAAATTTGAAGGTTTAGGAATGGTTTTGTTTTTGACATATTCAAAATTACTGTATAGATTTTAGGTGGGTTAAACTGACTCAACACCTTGGGCCATTGGTGCCTGTCCCGGGGCGGCCTGTTCAGTAATACAAAAAAGTTTACTTGCATTATCTGCAGCAAACTCGTTTTTGTCATTGCCTAGTACAGACATTGTTGCTTTACCTAACATCAACGTTGAAATGGCATCTTTGCCTGACCTTCTAGTCATGTGTGCTCCCTTAAGACAAAAAAAAAAAAACTACAAAATTTGTTTAAAATTCTGTTCAGTTAAAAAACAATTATTTTAAGAGTTGTCATCATTTGAACCTTTTTATAGACTAAAAATGCTTTCACAGAGTCAAATTCACCGGTGTGTAAAATTTAAATCACATGATCACCATCAGTATGGCAAAAAAAAAAAAAAACAGACTTGGTTGCCAAGGCAACTAAGCATCCTCCGCTCTGTTGCTAGGACTGCAGAAGACTCTCACACTCACTCATGCTCACACACACTTTCTCTCTCTCTCTCTCTCTCTCTCTCTCTCTCTCATACACACACACACGCGCACACACGCGCACACACACACGCACACACACACGCACACACACACACACACACACACACACAGAAAGCGTGTTACCTTTAAGGATGGCTGTTAGGTTTTATTATTAAGAAGAAAGTCATTTTCTTCTTCTTCTTTTTCTTCTTCTTCTTCTTCTTCTTAATTATAATAATAACATTATTACTATTGTGGTTGTTTTTGTTGTTTTTATTATAATACAGATATTACTGTATAATAAAACTGCATATACATGTTCAGACTGGAAACGATGCTGACTGAGTAATACACAACGTTACGTAAAGGTGCATGAGAGAGAGTGAGAGAGAGAAATGAGCAAGGGAGGGGGAAAGTGAGAGAGAAAGAGAGAGAGAGAGAGAGAACCTCTCCTGCTCTTACACACTCACTTCTTCATGCTGCCAAGAGGATCGCAGGAATGAAAATGTCACCGCTGCTTCTTGGCTGCTGATGACACACACTTACACGCACGATCCTTGCGCTTGTGTGCTGTCATACCTCCCTGCACTCATTTTTCCTCTTTACGCTTCCTCTCTTTCCTCCGCTGCCGCTCTTCATCATTCATTTCATCATTTATTCATCGAGCCGGTGATGGTTGTTTTTAGCGACGGGGCCTCGGTGAGCGACTCGCTCTCCGAGGGACGGAGGAAAAGAGGGGATGCGTTAACCCCTCCATTAATTTGAAACACAGCCATCCATCCAACCATCCGTCTTTTCCATCCCATCCTGTCCGTCCTCCCTTACCTTACCATCATGATGAACCTGCACTCAGGCCGCAAGGCGGTGGCCATGATGAGGATGATGGGATGCAATAACGGACGCTACGTTCGCAATTTCCTCCGCAGCGACTGCGCCATCGATGAAAAGACCGTGGTGTTGCACAAGAAGGAGAACGAGGGATTTGGCTTCGTGCTGCGAGGAGCAAAAGGTAAGTCAGAGTTCCTACCTTCGTCACCATCACCACCACCATCATCATCAGGATCACTAACATTATCCAGCTCATACTGTACATCTGCTCTCTGGCGTTATCATATCTCACTCTACCTCATCATCATTAGAATCATTCTCATTATCACCATCATCATCATGAGATGATACACTTCTAATGAGACACCAAACACACCAAAACACCCACATCACACCATTAATCCACGGATGAGCAGTCTAGATTGAGATCATGTGTCACTCCAGTTCACATCATCATCATCATCATCATCACACCTTTAATTATTAGGATTAATCGCCACAGAAATCAGAGGTGTGTCCTCATATTCACTGACATCATCAACATCATCATCAACACTCTACAACCTCTGCAGTAAGTTATCAACCAAAAGAGCATGATGGAAATAATAATCTGGGTCGGGTTATGTGTCAGTTAAGTTTACATGTTGGGTCACTACTTCATCATCATCATCAACAACGTCATCATCCTGCAATAAAAAACAAACCTAGATTTTCACTTCAAATATTTTTAACTCAGATCTCACCTTTGTCATCATCACCATGATCATCATTAACACCATCACCATCATCCCCGTTATCTGACACTCCTGCTAGAACGCACACCAATAGCTATAGTACTTTTATTGTAATAACTGATTGTCTCAGTCCACGTGGATGTTTGTAGTCTTCTCCAAACAACCACACCATGCCATTAAGCACAGATTATGGCGACTAGATTTTAATAATCCAGACGTCTGAGACCTTGACATTTTGATTATATTTCATTTCTCACAATCACAATTCTCATCACCTCATCATTGTCATGATCCTTACACTCATAACAATCATGTCACTTTAAAAATAGATTCTCAGTCCTCAGAAACCCACCTGACCAGAGCCAAAAACAACATTTTCTCCTTACTGTACCTCCAAATGGATTTGATCTGAATATCAAGGCAGAATATAACCTACGTTTGAAAATCATCATAATATGTAGACTATATTATGTGTATGTTGGAAGTAGTAATGTGTGGGGAAGCAACATGAAAGTTAGTACATTATTTTGAATATCTGGCATGGTTCTCCTGCTGTTTGGTTGTGAGTGAAGCTCTTGGTCAGTTCAGAAACTTTACTTCTTGCACTATTGCCTTTTGTATATGATATGTATACAACATAATTTGATGTGGCAAAAATAACAGTGTGCAATTTAATGCATCTTGGTATTACAACTAGACACACAGACAGACAGACGGACAGATAGAAAAAAATAATTAGGCACTACTTTCTTGTCAAAATTTTACAAAAATAATGAATGAAACCAAATCTGGCATGAAAGAATATCTTCGCTCTCTATTTTCTCTATTTTTCTTCTCTGTTAATCCAGCTGTTTTTAATAAACGCCATGAGCTTTCCTGTTCTACACATTTGCCATCATTAGCACATCATGAGGACATAATGGATGTGTTAACACTGTTCTGCATTTTGCAGTCTTATAGCACGTTCGGTTTGAGTCGACTGAAGCTTAGTGAGAATGTAGACTGTGGCTACGATCAAATTCAAAGAATGCTGAACATTTAAAAAACCTTTCTCCTATTCCAGTTCCAATACTTAACATTTTTTTTATTGCAGTTGAAATTTATAAAGTCAAACGTGTCAAATGAAAGTTAGAAGACAAAATGCTTCTGTAAATATAGCTGTTTAATTAAAGTATGGCTAGATCAGAGGAAAGATAAGTAAAAAGAAACATGTACTAAATACACCATAACTTTGAAAGAGACCAATTTGAGCTGAAATTTGGAATGCATTTTTGCATGAAACAAAGCTCATGGAATTTGGCCCCAATTACTTACTTTGTATGCGTGTTTCAGTGTGCAAAGCAGGAAAATCTATCACAACCAAGACCTATTGTAACGTATTTCAATGCATCTCAATTTCATTTTAAGGCAGACTTGGAAAAAAAAAGAACTATTCCTTATTTAAAAATTTTATCATGAGTTTACATGCACAGAATTCCTGCTAATAGTTGGAGAATGTGACAAAATCTAGACCTGTGCTCGCTTTATAGAGTCAGGATGTCACATCTATGGTGCAACCAAAATTCTTATCAATGTAAGACACATACAACCTAACTACTCTTTACTTTCATGTGTTTACTTTAGAGACTTCATTTCCTGATGTTTGCTTATATTTCAGATATTAAGCAGATAGTAGATTTTATATGTGTTAGATTATATGAACGTAAGGAATTAGTATGTTATTTACATAGACACTGAAACATCACATTTAAAGAAGGAGTGAAATAAAGGGAGATTGAGGCATGAAAATGCATGATCTGAGCCATATTTTAAGGGTGGAATCTTTGGAGAGCTCTGTGACCTATGTCAACATTTTCATTCATTTTCAACTTGCTCATGCACTGTATGACACTTCTACTTTATAAACTGGACAGACAGACATCACAGATGTAGATATAATAGTATATATAATAGTAGTAGTCACGTTAAAATCGAAATCAAGTTCTTCCTTAGTACACAGTTTGACACACCATGTAAAGCCTCTGACAAGTTCATACAATAACCAAAATAAAATGATATGTTGGATGTGATCCTAACTTCATATACTATATGTAGCTCCTATATATTTTTTTTTTCAAAGTACAATTTCATTCTTCAAGAATCTTTATTAAGAAATGGTATTGCATAACCAAGTAATAATCTAAAAAGTGAACATCTGATCATTTAGACTTGCAGTTTACGTAATAACCAACTCGAAGATACTGTAAACGCTTCCCTTAATTGGCAGCACAAGCATTAGCCATCATTATCTTCAGTGCAAGACTAAAGAAGCAAACTTTACACATCAAACATTCTTCTGTCCAACCGTACATGATGTAAGACTTAATTAAAGACAGAATTAAATTTCTGGCCAAACTGTTGTGAACAACGGTTGTACCAATGTACTCTCATTTGAATACAAACCCATTTGAACCATATTAAGGTGAAAAAATATCCTGTTTCCCCCTCTCCCCTCCAAAAAAAACCCGAATACTTTCATTCAAAAACGAAATCCCATTCATTCTGATCACACACACAATCACACACTCAGTCAAAAACATTTAACTGTCTTTAAAATGTCTCCTTTCTACCTCTCACTCCACTCAAAAGCGGACACGCCCATCGAGGAGTTTACACCTACTCCTGCTTTTCCCGCCCTTCAGTACCTGGAGTCGGTGGATGAGGGTGGAGTTGCGTGGGAGGCGGGGCTTCGGACCGGTGACTTCCTCATTGAGGTAATGACACAGATTTATCTTTTGTCAAATGCTGAGTTTCATTTGTAATTCATGTTGATAATAAAAACTGCATTACCTCAGTAAGTGTGTATCAAATCACATGCTTCAATACGGTTCTACATGATAATTGAGTGGACACTACATAGTTTAGCATGTCCGGCCAGGCCATCTGGTATAGACAGGCTAGCAAAGCTACCTATATGCTTTTATTTGTTTTGTTTTTTTTAATCAGTGGGCTTAATTTGATCATATATTGCTGTTTTTGGATCCAACGGAACCCCCAGTAGTGATTTGAAGGAATGAATGTGTATTATGTCGAGATTAGGGCTGTTTTCTTTTTATCTGAGGCTATAGATTTTTGCTGCCTGTGATAAATAGAGGCGACACGATGGTTAGGACTGTCGCCTTGCACCTCCAGGGTCCGGGTTCAATCCCCGGCCAGGCTCGATTCCCGTCTCTGAGTACATGGAGTTTGCATGTTCTCCCCATGTTTGGTGGGTTTCCTCTGTGTTCTCCGGTTTCCTCCCACATTCCAAAGACATGTAGGTCAGGCTAATTGGCATTCCCAAATTGCCCGTAGTGTGTGAATGAGTGTGTTTATGTGTGTGTGCCCTGCGATGGGTTGGCACCCTGTCCAGGGTGTATCCTGCCTCGTGCCCTAAATCTCCTGGGATAGGCTCCAGGTCCCCGTGGCCCTCCAGTGACACTGTAAATTACACAATGTGACAAATCATGTTTTTGGTGTGAGTTAGCGCGGGGTATGTAGACGGCATTGTGCCGTTAGTGGTTAGCATTGTCGCCTGTCACCTCCGGGGTCTGGGTTCAGTTGCCGCCGCAGGGTCTGTGTGCATGGAGTTTGCAAGTTCTCCCCATGCTTGGTGGGTTTTCTTTGAGTACTCCGGCTTTCTCCCACAGTCCAAAGGCATGCAGATTAGGCTAATTGCCATTCCCAAATTGCCTGTGTGAATGTAAATGTGAATGTTAGCTAGAGGTCCCACTATGGTTGTAAAATGGGAATTAATACACTGGTAATCACCATTGGCCTCCATGGCCCCTAGTTGGACTACAGAGGTTCCTGATATTATTGATGTACAAGTTGAACCCAGTCACACTGAATGTTCATTAATTTTCCTTATTTTTCATCCTGCAAGTTAATAGCAACAGTAGCTAGTTAGCTACAAAAAACGAACCAGGTTATGAGATTAAATACTACTACAAACACAAATATGAATGTTGTCTACACAACAAAATGAAACACTTTACATTTGTGAATGTACTCCTCCGTGTAAGTCACAGTTTGGTCCACCGTGGTTGGAGGAATTTCATAGATATTTCTGATTAACTGGAAAAAAAAATTACAGTACTTTCCACTTTGGGAAGGATGTATGGTATCGCTGCATGCAAGTGTACAGGTTAAGGAAGGGTTGGGTGCTTTCTGATGTATGGTAAGGGTATTAGTTTAAAAGAATCTTGTCTAAAAAAAAAAAAAGCTGCAGTGTGTACAGTTTGTCTCTAGTGTCCTGATATATTAGCGATGCTGTCATCAATTTATCTTTCTTTCTTTATTTCTAACCAAATTTATACTTCCTGCTTTTTTTTTTGTCACTTTCCTTTAAAATGGATAAATGTTGTTAAACTTGGCACCATGGTGACATAGTGGTTAGCACTGTCACCTCGTCCCTCCAGGTTTGGAGGTTCTAATCTCACTTCTGGTCTGTATATTTCCTCCAGGTACCCTGGTTTCCTCCCACAGTCCAACACGACAAGACATGACCAGTATGCTAATTGATGTAGCCTACTTTGCAAATTGCTGTAGTGTATGATTATGAGTGTATGCAATGGGTTGGTTCCCCCTCTTAGTACCCTGAGCGACTTGGTATACGCTTCAGACTCCTAAGACCCTATAAATACAGCAATAAGCGGTGTAAATGATGGATGAATGGATGAGTGCATGGAGGGATGGATTGAATTTAAGCTTGAATTTACTTACAGTAGTTGCAGTTGCATTAAGGTTTGGATGTCCAATTTATTGGGTATAGCAATGTTGCCAGATTCAGATTGATTTGATTCAGAACACTGGATATTCAAAGCATCTATAGTGGGGACTTTATTCTATATATAAAGTATTTGTGTGTTTGTGTGTGTGTGTGTGTAAGTGTCTGTGTGAGCGTGTGTGTGTGTGCGTGTGTGTAAGACGTGCAGCTACGTCACTGTGTAACATGCCCTTCTACATTCATGATTTACGACTCAGCCCAGCTTGGCATAAAACTTTCATTGTGTGTGTGTGTGTGTGTGTGTGTGTATGTGTCAGAGAGAGTTTTCATGATCTCCTTGCGTTCACGCGGTGTCCTCCAGGTTCTCAGGTTTTCTCCCACCTTCCACCATGCAGCTGCAGAAAAAAAGGGCTGAGGAAGCCAAAGGATCGAGAAAATTAGCTTGTTGTTTCCTTTAAGTTTTTTTTTCTACCCACAAAATATGTAGTACATCAGAATGAGTTGTAATTAATAATTAATGTCACGTAATACTTTGCTAAAATAACTGCAGAGCCAAAGGGTCTGAGATATGCTTGCATCACCACTGTACTATACGTTCGATGATCTACAAAAAAGATTTAATTAGTTAAATATATGTTTCGCTTTCTTTACATAGTTAGCTTGAACTTTTACATAGTTTAATTGTCATTCATTCTGCCTTTGATTTTCATTATTGTTTATCGTGTATGTAAAGTAACGCCATTATTGAAAGTATGTGTGATCAATTCGTCTATTTTTTGTAATTTTGACATTATGCATGAGTGATACAAATTATAAACAGAATAAAACCATTTATAATTTAGAGTGTAAATCGTGGTACTGTAAGCAGTCGACAGTAGGCAAGTAGCGATGCATTATATTCATTGATGCTATGGACACATCACTGCAGCCAAGCCCACGTCTTCTGCTGAAAGGACATATGCCTCATGAGTTTCTTTTTAAAGGAAAGGGGCAGAGCTGAGCAGCTGTGTTTGGGCTGGAGGCGGGGCTAACTGACTAATTGGGTCATTTATACCCAAAGCCGCTTATGACTCATTAAGTGATTTGGGAACAAATAAGCCTTACAGAAATGATCGTTCACATTTCTCCCCATAGGGCGGCATGAGCCGGAAAAAATAGCATATTGCAATTGAATTATACTCCCTGTGATATGCCTATACTCGAGTGTGAGTCAAAAATTATTTGCACTCTGTCATTTTTTTTTTTTAATTAACTTCAAATAGAGGAGATGGATATTATCACCTTGTTTCTAAATACATTTGTCCATCTGTCAATAAGCTTCTGCATTCCCTCATTTAAAAAATGTTTTGTGCTGAGCTGCAAGCCATTAATGCACCGCTGTCTTCACTTCTTCATCAGGTAGATGAACAAGCCTTCGTAGGGCTAATTTCAGAGGACCAAACAGGGTCAGGCAGAGTGTTGACAGAGTGTTAGATAGCAATCCTCTGCGTTTAATCTAAAGTTCTGGCTTCAGCTCGTCAGTAAGAGTTCTTCAGTAATGATCCCGATAATGTTCCAATACTGGCCTTTGAGAATGCCAGAAAACTGTTTTCCAGCTGATGGTTGATTTTTGCACTTTATCCTGATCAGCAATTGAGGATGTTTGCATTGCATACTCTGCCATTTACTCTTAGACTCGTAGTGATGAATCCACATCTCGTCACCAGTAATGATTCTCTTTAAGAAACTTTCACCTTACTTAGAATATTGGTTTAAATTTCGTTTGCCTGCAAACAGAGTCTTCGATAAATAATGGCACCAGGTGCACCCTCAGACTACTCTGCTCTTCTTTCGTGCAATGCATAATTAGGGCATCCATTTTTGCTCGCACAGCAGTTACAAATGAACTGATGTAACACGTTCACACCTGCACAGCAGTGACCAGGGTGACAGTAGCCTTGAAGATAAGACCAGCGCTGATAAGACCAACAGAAGCTTTAATATAGCCGGAATGCGGATCATTTTTGATTCACCCTACAGGAAACACTAGTCAGAGATGGGGAAATTGTAGTCAGAGGTCTGGAAATGCTAGTCTGTGGTGGGAAAGCGTTAGTCAGTCGTGGGGAAACGCTAATCAGAGGTAGGAAAACGCTAGTCCTTGGTGGGGAACTGCTAGGCAGAGGTAGGGAAATGCTAGTTCTTGGTGGGGTAAAACTTGTCAGAGATGGGGAAGTGTTAGTCAGTTGTTGGGATAACGCTAGTCAGAGGTGGGGAAATGCAAGTCAGAGGTGAGTAAACCATAGTCATAGGTGGGGAAAAGCTAGTCAGAGGTGAGTAAATGCTAATCAGAGGTGGGGAAACACTAGTCAGAGGTGAGTAAACGCTAGTCAGAGGTGCGTAAACGATAGTCATAGGTGGGGAAAAGCTAGTCAGTGATGAGGAAAACATAGTCAGTGGTGGGGAAATGCTAGTCAGAGGTAGGGAAATGCTAGTCAGAGGTGGGGAAGCGTTAATCAGTGGTGGGGAATTGTTAGTCAGAGGTGGGAAAATGCTAATCAAAGGAGTGTTAACACTAGTCAGAGGTGAGTAAACATTAGTCAGAAGTACAGTAATAAAGGATATTTTAGAAATGTATAAATGCTATGTACATGCAATTAGCATTCACTGCAACACTGTAACCTCTATACCGTGGCCTGCTTGACATCCTTACATTTTGATATTGTAATTATTTATTTGTAAAATTTTTGAAAACAACATGCTTCCATGAACACAAATTTGTTTTTCTTAAGAATAAAGATTAAATAATTTGTCGCATACCTACTGTAATAGCACAGTGAAATTACTTCTTTTTTTTTTTTTACATACAGTATCACATTAGGAAGTTTGGGCCTGAATGAAGGGTCAGCCGAGATACAACATGCATTGAGCTGAGAGGGTTACGGGCTTTGCTTAAGGACTCAACAGTGTTAGCTTTGAACTACTGCAGATTGAACCCCCATCTTTTCATCTGTAACCCAAAGCCTCAACTGTCTGAGCCATCAACGTCTCTCTTTTGTGTATATCTCAATCAAAAACTCTAAATTAAGCTATAGCATTTTAAAAACATGGAAAAGGGAGAAACGTTTTGCAATATTGTACACTGATTGTCTAAAAGCAACTGTTATATAATACTCTAAATTAATAGCTGTAAATAAACTGATATTAACCAGTGCCATTAACCATTTTGTATTTTGGCAGATAATTGTATCTTAAAGTCAGGCGCTAGTGGTCTTGCAAATGCTAACATACATGTGTGTAGTTTTGTTATTGTGAAAGCCCTCGGATGAATCTTCCATTTAAGGATTGTTGAAAAAAAAAATCTGAATTAGTTTAAGGGCTCAACTGCATTATTATGAAATTATTAAACTTCATGTGAGCAGTTGCAGTAGCTGATGCTTTTATGATGTTATTATGTAGACACAAAAGACATTGCTAATCTCATTTTTTTTAACATTAGCATACGGTAGTATTTGCCTAATCAGGTCGGAGGTTAATTCTACATACTCTGTATTTTTTTATATTAATATTTACAAATAAAATATTAAAATATTAATATAATAGTTTTATATCCTGTAAATATTTGATAAAGAGAAACACTTTAAATGACCATGTTCTGGGCAGGTTATTAGCATGCACACAGTGCAGTGACCTTCTATTATGCCGTCTTACATGATTAATGAAACAGCGAATAAATAAATAATTGAAGAGAGAGAGAGAGACAGGAGGATATAGTGTTCTTAACCTGCTTTCTGTACTATTCAATAATGACAATGAATTATTTAAAATTCCACAATCAGATAATAGTAAGAGGGATATTCAATTCAAACCGGGACTTTTGATTGTGAAGAAAAACTACCAGTGTTTCTTTGAATAATTCCCAGTGTTAGTCAGTGGTGGGGAACCACTAGAGAAAGGTGGGGAAACGCTAGTCAGAGGTGAGAAAACAATAGTCAGTTGTGGGGAAACACTAGTCAGAGGTAGGGAAACGCTAGTCCTTGTCAGAGGTGTGGAAGCGTTAGTCAGTGATGGGAAATCGCTAGACAGAAATGCTAGTCAGTCGGGGGAAACGCTAGTCAATAATGCATTTATCCCAGTGTATTACTAGTGCTTGGGCATCATCAAGGTAGAAAGCTTTCTCAGAGCCATGAACGAACTGCCTGCTTCATGTCTGAAATGTTGTCCTTACAGGAACTCCTTTAATAGCCCAAACATGTAAAATTACCATGGAGGACGGTCAGGACTGTACAGGGGATGTGGGAATAACTTCCAGGTGCGTTCCTGTAATGTGCAAATGATGCAGTGGGCAGTAAGAGGTCATGTAATTATACTGCAAAATAACATCTTGGGTGATCAAACCAGGTCATTCATTTTATTAAAGGAAAAAGTCATTAAACAAGTCCTTTCAAACCTGAAGCAGGGAGTGTACGATCATGGCTCCAGAGTACTAAGAATATTTTCTACCTTGATGGTATCCATGATGGCACTAGTGAAATGCTGGGACAGGTGCATTAGTGTAAGAGTTGGAATATAGGTACATAGGGAAATATTGGGGATTATACACTCACTGGACATTTTGCTAGTTACACCTTGATAAGATGTCGTGATAACTGCCTTAATATTTCAATGGGTAGATTCAACAAAGTTCTAGAAACATTCATTAGAGATCTTACTCACTTAATAATGTGAATCTCCCATTCTACTACATTGAAATGTAGCATCAAAGATCTTGAGATCTGATGACTGTGGAGACCAATTGAGTATAGTGAACTCATTGTCATGTTCAAGAAACCAGTTTGAGATTATTTTAGCTTTGTGATATTGCGTGTTATACCGCTGGTCATAAGTGGGATGGTCATGGTCAACAACAATATTCTGGTACTAAAGGGCTCAAAGTTTGGATCGAAAAAATATCCCCCACGCCATTACACCACCATCACCAGCCTGAACCATTGATATGAGGCAGGATGGATTCATGCTTGCATGTTGTTTACACCAAATTCTGACCCAACCATCTGAATGTCACAGAAGAAATTGGAGATTAAATTGGAGACTCATCAGACCAGGCAATCTTTTTCCAGTCCATTTTGGTGAGCCCCTGCGAATTGTAACCCCAGACTCCTCTTCATAGCTGGCAGGAGTGGTGCCCGGTGTTGCCTTCTGCTACTGTAGCCCATCTGCGATGTGTTGTGCTTTCAGAGATGCTCTTTGGCATACCTTGGATGTGACAAGATATTTGAGTTACTGGTGCCTTTCTATTGGCTTAAACCAGTCTGGACATTCTCCTCTGACCTCTTTCATCCACTAGGCCTTTTTGCTCAGAGAACTGCCTCACTGGATATTATATTTTTTAGCTTTCGGAAATACTCCGACCAGCCCATCTGTCTGAAATCAACTTTCTTCCAAATTCTGATGTTTGGTTTGAACATTAGCACATCATCTTGACCATGTCTACATGCCAAAATGCATTGAGTTGCTGCCATGTGATGGACTGAAAAGACATTTGTATTAATGTGACGTTGAAGTTAAAGTTTACACAAGAATTCTAATACGTTGGAACAAAACACGCCATGACAGAACTAACTCTCAGACCCATGAAAACGTTATTATTAATACTGTAGTAGTAGTAATAGTAGTAGTAGTAGTAGTGTTATTATTTTTGCAGTGCTTACTTAAAACATACACTAGCAGTCCATAACAAAAATCTCAAGAATTATTGTTATTTTTGACAGTACCTCCATCTGCTAGTAGTTCTTATTCATGAACACTCTAACAATTGGACAGTTGAGAAGCCTGACACAAGACACCCACACAAGTGATCAGCAAAAGTAGCCCGAGGATATGTTTGTAAAGATGTATTCCTATACTGCATAAGTATGTACTGTATATACTATAAGATGCATTGTGGTACACTCCCAGGCCTCAAAAAGCAGACGCAAGTTGTTGACAAGTGTCAAGAAAACAACAAAACTGCTGTAATTTTTTCTTATTATTAAAACTGGGAAGGAAAGTGCTGACTCATCGACTTCGTGGAAGATACTGTAGATGTTTGGGGGGGGGGCGTGTAAACACTTAGTGAAGGTGCATTGGAAAATATCGACTGTGGAAATTGTAAAAGTCAAAGCATTTCCACACCCACAATGGGAAGAGAAAAAGGATTCGGACTAAAAAGCTATAGTATGTGGACTTAAGGAAATCTTTTGTTGTGATACGGTACCTCAGGCACATCAATAATAAAATAAAAAACTCCATAAAGTATGTCAGGAGATTGGCTAGGCCATGCAAGCACTTTCTTTCAGATTACAGATAATTTCTCCATACATTTAGTTTTTTTTTTGCATGGGTTGTAAGAATGTGAATGATTGCAGTGCAGCTAATTGCTTACTGCCTTCTGTGTAACTGTTTTTCCTGCTGCTTCCAGATAGTCTAGTGTGACTGCTGTGCTTTGCCTTAATTTCCTTATCATTAGTCCAAGAGTGAATTGGAAAATGTTGGCACATACAGTATGTCCAGCGATGATTAATTGTGGTTCCATTTACATTCCAGTTGTACTGAGATGGATATTTAAAGTCTTTGCCACGTATTTTGTTTTATTTTCAATGGAGTGGTGTTAATATTGTTGAGCCTTAGTATTAAGGCTCAATCAAGGAACACACTTCATCTTTACTCTAATTGCTCTTGAAAACGTGCCAGACAATGGGAATGATGTTTTAATAAGATGCACAGAAACATTTCACTATTCTATGTGAAGATCAGGAGATCAGCGGCCTCTGACCCAAGACTCAAATCAAAAGTTCAAAAGTTACATACTATACACTTGCTCACCCACCCTCCACCCATTCTGATATTTTTTTGTTTTTTTTTGGATTTTTCCCCGATTTTTCTCCCTAATTTAGTCGTGTCCAATTCCTCCCCGCCACTAGGGGGCTCCCACATTAAGGCTACTACTACCACTCAGCCGGGAGGGCCGAAGACTATCACGTGTTTCCTCCGAACCACGTGACGCCAGCCGACCGCATCTTTTCGAACTGCTCGCTCGCGCACCGTTGGGGGCGGCGTAACACACTCGGAGGACAGCGCTATCCGCTCCTTCCGCTCGCGTGAGCTCACAGACGCCCCTGAATGGCTGTAGAGTCGTGATTAATGTGGGAGCACTAAGTACCTCTCATCCCTCCCCTCTGAGAGAGCTCGGCCAATCAGCTCTCTCTAGACCTCCGGCTGCGAGAGGTTACAGCATCACCCGGGATTCGAACTAGCGATCTCCGGATGATAGGGCGAGCGCTTTAACCACTGCGCCACTCGGAGGCACCCATTCTGATATTTGATGTGAACATTACCCAAAGCTCTGAACCTGTATCTGCAAAGGTTTTATTGTATTGCGCTGCTGCCATTTGATTTTTGATTAGATAATTGTATGAATGCAGAGATCTGCAGGTGGACAGTTGTTGTGAAATGGACAACAAGTGAAGGATGAACAGTAACAGTCATCCTGTGTGTGCATGGTTAAAAATATACATTACTCTGGCTGGTGATTTTGAACCTGCGTAAGGTGTGGAATTCTTTTTTCAATTAATTTGTGGTGGTCAAAACGGCTGTGTAGAAATGAAGCAATAGGCATTTTAGCCTGTCACAGGAGGGATACCGTCAGCTGAGACTTTTTAGTATTACAGCAGATGCTGACTTTCCACTCCAATTATAACTTTGATATGGTGGTTACTATGAACTTGCAGCTCACCACAGGCCGGTAAAGGTCAGATGTGGGATACACCTCCTGAGGTCCGATTTCAGTTTGCAGCTCCAGATCGTGGCTGCAACTGGTCAGGTTTTTTGTGAGAATGCTGTAGACTATGTGAGGTACAGAATGGTATGATGATGATGATGATGATGATGATGACGACGATGACGATGTCTATAAGACTATTTAATAGACCTAATTAGGAGAATCAGTCAATAGTTGGTAGAGCTTTTTTATAACACAGTTTATTTTTTCATCTAAAATAAGAAAGGTGTGAATCAATATACTGTGATACAAAACACAGGACAATCAAAACACTATATACAGGTTTAGTTAAAATATTTGACAGATTGAAAAAGATAATTGGATGTGAGTGTAATGAATTAGAATCACAAGCATACACAGTAGGAGTGTGACTGAAAGCAAATACAGTATTCAGATTGAACATATAATGCATCACAGACCAACATGACTAAGATGCAAAAAATTTGGCGTAGTGTTTGTTTGTTTGTTTGTTTGTTTAATTGATTGATTGGCTGTTTCAGAATGCTTTAGAATATAGTCTGATCAGCCATGCACTACTATGCCAAACATTATGGCCAGTGTTGTGAAGGTTCTCCTTGTGCCACCTGGACAGCTCTCGTCCCGTGGGTCATCTGGGGGTGTGCTGTGGTGTCTTGGACAGCAAGTGCCATGGATTGCAGCGTGGAACCTCCATGAATGAGACTTGTTTATCCGGCACATCCAGTGTTTACCTAATTGGATTGGGATATGGAGGGTTTGGAGGCCGAGTTGGTGGAATTAAACTCCTTGCCAGTTGGGCCGTGTGCGTGTTGGACTGTGGAGTGCTGGGTGTTCTGGTGCCTTTCTATTGTGGCCAGCATTTACTGCAGGCTGGGTTTTTGTCCTCACCCGTGATCCTGTTACTCGTTTACTAGTATATAATTGATCATCCTGTATATAATGTTATTGTGTTAATGTTATGTAGTGTTAATGTATGGCTGATTGGGGCATGTGTAATGGTGATCACAAAAGTGCAAGGTTTCATGTTTAAAATGGAGCTACAGTAAGAGAACAGCTCTCTAAACCTTGTGGGGATTGTAACTGAGGTGGAACTTCTGGTCAAATCTGACAACCATCCCCTCGCCATATCACAACCATCCCCTCGACAAATCATGTACCAATCAGCCATGTGTTAAAATGTCTTCCTTCTGCATTGTGATCAGTTAACGAAAAAGGTAACACTTCTAGAATTGACCAAATATGTTTTATATGTTATTTACTTTATACCGTGCGGATAAATATAGTGGTGCCTGTTGGAACACTTCGGTAGAGCTTTAATGCAACATTCTGGCATACTGTAATGTCGTGTCTGGTTGTCCAGGGTTTGCAGACTGTGACATGACTCTGTGTAGACAGATTTCATGAAGAATGCTGAAGGTCATGCCATAGCTTCAGTTACGTCAGCTCACCCAGAGATCATATAAAAGACTTTATAACTCAGGGTGCATTAGAATCCCAGGCCTTCAGACCAATGCATTTGTGAGCTTGCACAGCTTGCATAGATTTATACCCAGCTGTGGCTCTGAATGACTCTCTCAGTGCAAGGATGCACTTTGGCAACAATGTGGTGGCATTTGACACCAAAACATGACCTTGTTGTTGAGTCCATTGTGCCTTTGAGTAAATCAGTGAAATTACACATTCATGGGGCATGCACTAACACAAACAGCACCGTGCACAAAAAAAGAATACTCAAATATTATGTGTTGGAAAGGAAAAACATGTTTTTAACAATTTATCATTAATAGTAGGATTCTTGTTATCCAGTTTTTCAGGTTTCATCATATGGTTTGTTATTGGAGTGAGAAAGGCATTGTAAAGGCTTTCTCACTGGAAAGGTGATCACAGTGCAGGCTTGTCAAAATCTCTGAACACATCAATGACTGGGTGATCTGTAAGCTCTAACAGAGCAGCCCTTGAGTTAGATGAGCAATGGAAAGAGTACAGTATGCATTCCAGGGAAATACAAATCTGATGGATAGGGGTTTCAGGTCTCAGTCAGAATCTCCAGCTTTAACTTCGGCCTCCTAACAGTCATTAAAGTTGAAGGTCTTTTAACATTTAGAGTTTGGAGATTTGGAAGAATTTGGAGAGCACCAGGTCAGGAATGATTGTATTTGAATTGGGATTCTAGTGTAGGCCAATATGCAGTGAAGGTATTGGAGGAGAAAATGTAATCCCCATATGTTCATTGCATCATCATCATCATCATCATCATCATCAGATCATCAGACCGGTCAAATAGGAGAACTACAAATGGTCCAACCGAAGATCTAAGGGACCATTTAGTACCTGCACAATATGGAAGATAAAGCAGATTGCAGTAGAAGCTGTTTTTACTTTCGGATTATTTTGCCTACCGCATTGCATTGTGGGATCCAGTATAACCACGACGACAGCTCTGACTGCATATTTAGAAATGTTGGCTTGAATAGCAATATCCCTGCTGTTCACATAGAATGTGCTGCATACTGTTGATGGACAGGCCAAAATATGATTTCACATATGTACCAGTACCATATGTACTGTATATACACACGCATACACACACACACACACACCAAACACGCACCATGCCTTAGATTTTACTTTTCACCATGGCATGTGGTGCTTCTGTGACATCAGCCTCCTGGGCTGTTGCCTTGGTTACACAGGCCTGTGATTCCTCTGCTTGGATTGCTCTTACACACACACACACACACACACACACACTCCCAGACACACATTCCTCATCCTGTGAAGTGCTCCGCCTGCTAACCCAGTTTTGCTTGGCACAGCTGAAGGGCAGCAAAGCGCAGCGTTTAAATGTGTATCACTGTACAAACCTGTGTGTGTGTGTGAGAGAGAGAGAGTGAGTGAGTGTAGCCCTTATGTCAAAATGCATTCTGGGACATTCTCCTTGCTGCAAATACAAAATAAACAAATGTTATTCATATTTTTGGCTCATCCTGCTCCCATTTTTCTTAGGCTTGACGTAGCCTTATTGGTCCAAGGTAATCAAGCATTATTTAAAACATTAAATAAAACTATTAATATTACGTACACTTGCGTATTGTATAAAGCATTCAGTATGTTGGCAAAACTACCTATAATAAACTATGTGCCATGTTTGCGTTAACCGGCTAGGTTAGCAACAGGACAGCATAGCAGGTGAAAGCTAACACAACTTAACCTTTACAGTGTCCCATGATACATCTGATATTTTGGAAATGACTTTGCACCTTTCTCCTAATCAATATCATTCAGCAGTGAGATAGTGAACATACTGTGTAAGCTTTTTTTTGTGCACCATGTCTTCAGCAGTCAGATGAAGTCAAGAAGGCGTTGTGATCTTTATGTCAGGTCAATCGCAGTCACTAGGTTTATGTGCAGGTGAATGATAATTATATTGAAGCATAAGTGTAATTGTGGGTCATTTTAAGCACAGTCACATGGCCCATTATAAAAGCATGTGCACACCGACTGTATGCAACCGTACAATGATCAGCCATAACATAAAAGCACTGATGGGTGACTTGAATAGCATTGTTTACCTCCTTCTATTGATCAAGGGGTGGGATTTGATTTGACAGCAAGTGGACAGTTAGTTCTCGAAGATGATGTGCTAGAACCAGGAAAAATGAGCAACCATAAGGATTTGAGAGGCTTCAACTAAGGCCACAGTGTGGTGCTAAAGAAAATCTTCCTGGTATGCAGTGATTAGTACCTACCTAAAGTATTCCAAGAAGGGATAACCAGGAAACTGCTGACAGAGTCTTGGTCCTCCAAGGCACATTAATCCACTTGAGAAATAAGACTAGCCTGCTTGAGTACAGAAAAGCTACTGTAGCACAATTTGTTAAAAATCGTATTCCTGGTGCGTGACCACAGACTGGTCGGAGTGCCCATGCTGACCCCGTCCACTATTGAAAGCTCCTACAATGGGCACATGAAGTTCAGATCAGGAACATTAAGCATCGAAAAAAGGAGGCCTGGTTTGATGGATCCCGTTTTCTTTTGCATAATGTGAATGGGTGAGTGAATGTTTACCTCCCTTACTGTATCTGGGCAGTAGAAGGCTCCAGGATGCACTATGGGAAGACAGCAAGCCATCAAAGTCAGTGTGATGCTCTCGGCAGTGTTCCCTGGAATAAACCTGCATCCTGGCATTCATGTGGACGTTAATTTGACACATCAAAACAATTGCTGCAGGCCAAGTATTCCCTGATGGCAGTGGCCTCTTTCAGCAGGGCAGTGCTCATTTTCTCACTACCATATCGTTTAGGAATGGTTTGATGAACATGATTAAGAGTTCAAGGCTTCCAAATTCTCCAGATCTCAATCTGATGTGGGATTTACTGGACTAACAAGCCTGATCCATGAATGCCCCACTTTGCAGCTTACAGGACTTAAATCAACTGCTGCTAAGACCTTGGCGCCAGAGATCACAGCCACCTTCAGGGGTGGCACAAGAGAGACCTACTGTACAGTAGCAAATATTAGGCAGGTGATATTATTGTTTTGACTGATCAGTGTATATAATCATTTTGTTTTTATTGTTTCTATTTGTAGATATTAGTACAGTATATGGAAAAATGGAAAAGGTTGCCATGATTGATCTTGGTTTTACATTTTTATATCACACAAACCTATTGGCGGTATGATGTATGCACTGTGGCTTACACCTCCAAGGTCTAGGGTTTGACTTTCTCCTTGGGTCTGTGTGTGTGTGAGTTTGCACCTTCTCCCTGTGCTTGGTGGGTTTCCCCATGGTAATTAATTGGCATTCCTGTGGCACCCTGTCCATGGTGCCCAAAGTCTCCTGGGATAAACTCCCTGCACACAGGATAAGCAGTATTGAAGATAGGTGAACCCAAACCCCCCATTTTATATCCACTGTACCAGTAACTTGCTCATAAAAAAAGTGCTCAATGATTATAGTAATCGTACAGTATAAATGTTAGAACTTTATAAACTGTGGGGTAGTCAAAAAGCTTGGAGCTGCAAAAAGTTTGCGATATCCATTTATGGTCATTTGTCCAAAGGCCTTTCTGCTTTTCTATTCTGATAACAAACTACTTCATGAGAGCATTTTGTGACTTTCTAAAATGCATGAGCTACTGTCCCCTTAAATGAGGGTGAGCAGAACAGCACCCGAGCGAGAAAATACCTGAATTTGAGAAATGGGCTGTCCTGCCTGGAAACCTATGTCCAGCTGAAATATTTATCAGAAGTGAAAATGCTTAAAATTGTTGATAGTGATGGCATTTTTGGTTGTGCCGTGTTTGAGGTTGCACGCTGAGGAATCTTCCCTCTCTCCATGTTGATCAGTGTAATTACACATGTTCAGACACAGAAACTGCAGTCACTGAATACACACACACACACACACACACACACACACACACACACACACACACACGATTATATTACAGCACCTTAAAAATCTGTAGAATATTTATCTGAGAAGTATGAAGCTTTTTCAAATGAGTGAATGAAACATTGGGAAAGATTGAGAGAGAGCGGTGGACCTGTCTATGCTGATGTGTGTGTGTGTGTGTGTGTGTGTGTGTTACTCTCGGAGTTTAAGAACAGGCATTAGCTCTGCTGCAGCTGTTTGTGTACGTGTGCTGGTGTGTCTGCGCGAACTGTGATGCGCTGTTAAAGCTGGCAGCGATGATTCATGCCGCTGCAGACGTCACTGAGAGAGGGAAAGACAGAGCAGAAGACAACGATAAGGACAAAAGCACATTAATTTAAGACATGTCTCTGGGCTGCGAAATTGTCGACTCATACTACAAACCTAAAAAAAGAAATGACACATTGATAGATCTTTATTTTTATTTTTTTTTTATTAATCACATACGCACACATTTACACAGGGTGAATACTGAGGTGTGTCTCTCCTTCTGAGACGATTAGTTGGAATGCCTTCAATGGAACAACGAATAGGGACTTCAAAAATGGATCTGACGGACAGAAGCTATTATTTAATTGTTAATTATTTAGCAATCTTTAATCTTTTTAATCTTTTAATAAATTTACTTTGGTGATCCATCTGCTTTTATTCATTTAACTCCTCTGTCAGTATGTGAACATTATTGGTAAATAGAAGCTAGCTAGGTATTCTCTCGATGTCTATGAGCAGCGTTCGAGTCAAACCAGGACTTTGAATTGATTTGATCGTGCAGAATAACAGAACACAGTTATGAGTGTAAAAGCTATCGCTATTTCTCTATGTAATCCCCTGCTACACTAATACTAATGCACTTAGTACACCAGAGCCAGGGTGGGACTGCCTGCATCAGATTTGAAACGCTGGCCTCCCAGGAACTCCTTTAATTGCCGTGTAGGTGTGAATGACTTGGAGCGAAGTCAGGACTGTACAGGTGGTATGGCAATAACAAATCTAATCACAAATCCCAGTTTGACTTGAACACCCCTTACAGTTGCTGTTAGTCTAACAAGTTTTTGGATGCCAAAATATCACCTTACCATTTATTCTTGACCACACGACTCCCTGATATTTTTGGGGTGTGTTGTATATCTGGATCATTAGTATTGCTAAGAAGAAGAAGGAAGGGAAAAGTATTGGTGCAAAGATCTCAAATTTAAGTGATCATTTTTAAAAAGAACAGATTTCCTCATTAGCCCCAAACATTAACGTTTTATTTAACTGTCTTAAATATTACAAACTCATCTCAACAAGGTTAGTTGGCTTTATTTGTCAATCTTTTAACAAAGTTCTATATAGATGTTTGCGATTCCTGCCTTTTCACTCATTTCCATTGAACATTCTTGCATCTGCTGATCACCAGATCAGCATGTGCAACGTGTGTTCCTGTTACGGCTCATTTGCATGAAGGTGATGCCCATAAAAACAGCTAATTTTAAGGGAACAGACAGCTATGTGCACAACACAAAGAATGATGTCAAAGGCAGAAAGTCAAGAGAGGAAGTTATTCTATGGCAATTAAAGTTATTGTTGTAACCGGTCTATCAAATTACAGTATCTCGCCAAGGGGATGCTCCAGCAGACCATCTGATCCGCATACAACTTGGCACAGGTTTTGAGCCGGATGTGCTTCCTGACACAACCCACTCATTCAGTCCAGGCTTGGAACCGGCACTAAGGATATCCTGCATCCGGTGGCTGGGTTTTGGGCACTGGCTGGGAATCAAACTCAGACCTTTCACAAAGCAATTAATAAAGTAATTAATACATAATATTCCATTCAATTCAACTTGCCGTAATGCCAATACATGGGTCGTACGGAATAGCAAACCAGGTGACAAATCATGTGGAAGACAAAAAACAGGCACATAGACGGTGCATACGTACAGTGCATCAATTACTGTGAACAAGGCATGAACCGTCCCTCATTTCTTTACATCTTTTTATAATCACTCAGCATTCAGCATCACCAGTGTACTAATCACCGGCCTGATCATCTGTCATCATCTGCACCTGTTTCTCACTGGTTCATGCCTTAAGTTAGATGCTTTTTATGCATGAATGATTCACAGGTCACTGTGTGGCTTAAGAAACAAAAACATTCCTCTGAAACTGCTCAGGTACACGGACAGGACTGGAAATGAGAGATCAAAAAAAAAAAAAAAGTTCCCCAAAATGATCCAAGAAATCTAAGAAAGTCTGGCTCTTTGAAAGCAAAATGAAGAAAATGAAAAAATGAAGGATGGCTCAAGGTTGGACTTGCACAGTACTGTATGTGAAGTGAACTGTAATTCAAGAAAGATGTAGATATTACAGCACGTGTAAAGTAAACACAGTCACAGGACGTACAGTATGACTTACATATGTGTTCATTAATATGAATTATTCACTCTCACTCATTGTCTATACCGCGTTATCTTTTAATCAGCGTCGCGGGGGCCTGGGGCCGATCCCAGGAGACATAGGGCACGAGGCGGGGTACACCCTGGACAGGGTGCTATAAATGGATTAGAAGACACTTATTTATTACTTAATATGTTAGATCAGGTGTGCCAAGAGTAGAGAAGAGTTGAAAATGAGCAAGACTGATTTTAAGGATATGTTAGACACCAGCATCAAGGTGCACACTGGGATCTCCAGCTTTAAGACCCTTTCTTCTTCAGGTGCCTGCTTGCAGCTGAGTTGATCTATGGGCCTGCTGTGGCGTAAGGGCAGTATGCTTGCTAAGGCAGCACATATACTATACAAGCATTTCTTGTTTTTGCATTTCTGGGCTATAAATAAAGATCCCAGGGCCTGCTTGGATATGGAAACAGAATGTTCCTGTTTCTGCAGTCTGCTCTTAGGTGGACGAAAGGTGCAGGGACTGATCTTGGCCAGTGCTCCCAAATTATTGTTTTTTTTTTTTTTTTCCTAGAATACAGGATTGGCTCATGCTTAACCAAACAGACAACACAATTATAAGCCTTGGCACAATATTCGATTATTTCTTCATTCTTAATCATATTGTTCAGGCAGTTAATTAACTTACTTGTTTGCAAAGACGATTAAAGGCATTGAGATTCGGTACGTTGTATTTCAGTTGTATCCAATTATGTCGCAAATTTTAATTACAAATCTTTTCGATGCATTATTAACACTAGCATTATAATAGTTGATTGCATTTTACAGGCGGCATGTTTACAGACAAAGCAATCTGACACCTGATTATAGTTTAAATATGGTTCTGGAATGTATAATTGTGTGCTCTGTTGCTACATTTATGGTATTTGGCAGATGCCCTTATCCAAAGTGACTCACATTTGATCTCATTATACATCTGTCCAGTTGAAGGTTGAATGCCTTGTTGAAGGTACGACAGTGGCAATTACTGTAGGTGATGGTGGGGTTTGAACCATGGACCTTCCAATCAGTAGTCCAACATCTTAACCACTGAGATACCCATCACACTGTACATGGTGTCCACTGTACAAACCTCGGGATACAGTGTTGTGATCTGGGATTGCTTCAGCTGGTCAAGTCCAGGCTCTGCAACGTTATGTGGCAATAAAGTGAAGTCAGCTGACGACCTGAATGTACTGACTGATCAGGTTATCACATCATTTTCACAAATAAACTGGCCACCACATTGTGTGCTGTAATCAAAGCTAAATCTTAGTATTAGCATCATGATGAAAAGCATCAACAGTTTCATGTAGTTATAAGAAAATCAACTCTGCATTCTACACGTCTACACATCCAGATGCTATCATTATGAAGAACATGCAAACTCCATGCACAAATCAAACCTGGCCGTATTTACCAATCTTAAAAACAAACAATGGCTACAGATTGCTGTTTAAGGGGTATGTTAAGTTCTCTATATATTCCCCTGCTACACTGATGCACTTTTCCCAGCGTTTTAGATCTAACCCTAGATGCTTGGATACTGAGAAAGTTTTCTCAGTATGCTAGAGCCAGAGATAAATTGCCTGCTTCATGTTTGAAACCCTGGCCTTCCAGAAACGTCTGGAAGCTGAATGTTCCCGGGAATGACTTCAGTAGGCTCGTCATTCATGAATGCATTGCCTTCTTTAAAACCTTTGCGCCAAGAGTTTCATCACTGTAGGATCTCGTCACTGTACAGTGCTTGAAATATTCTGTTTTGGTTTTATGCCCTTATTCATGAGAAATTTCATCACAAGTCCCAGTTTGACTTGAACACCCCATGTATTCTTAGATTATATATTATATATACTCAACTATGGTAGTTTGGACCTGTGCAGATTTGAACTCCGATCATCTCAAAGCCTTAAATCCAGAGGGATCACAACTAGCTCAACAAGCTTACATTCACTGCAGCACTTCTACCACTAAATTAAACTCCGATGAATTGATTGCACTGAATCTGCACATCAGCACCACTTACTTATTTTTTTTTGTCCCATTTGTTTAGTAGTGTGAGGAAGAAGAGAGTCAAGGTGTGTGTGTGTGTGTCTGTGTGTTCAGGTGAACCAGGAGAATGTAGTGAAGGTGGGACACAGGCAGGTGGTCAACATGATACGACAGGGTGGAAACAGACTCGTCATTAAAGTGGTGACAGTCACCAGGAACCTGGACAATGATGACAACGCAAGAAAGAAAGGTACAGTTTTACACTTTATAAGACCGACATATCCAGACACAAAACATGGACATGGTTAGACACATAGCATAGGACCTTTTTTTTTTTTTTGAAATTGAGAAAAAGATATGACAAGTGTACGAACATTGTGTCCTCTACATTGGGAAACCTGCAACCCTTTCCCATGAACTTCAACAAGAACTGCGCTGTGAAAGGATATTTTTTTGAAGTCTGTCTTAAATCACAATCGAGGTGAATAGAAGTACGTTTCAATAGGTTTTGGACATTTTAAAATGTCCTGCTCTGCAGACCGTGAAGTTTGGCACCTGGAGTGTAAGTACAATGTAAGTAATTGGCACTAAATTCCACAACATTTGTTCGTTGCAAAAATGCATTCTAAGTTGCTGCAGGTTCAGTGAGCTGTAATCGAGGTCGTATCTTGCAACATTATGTGCATTTCGTACAAATTTAACTCTTTTGTTTCAGCAAAACTAGCCATAGGACTCATTTCAGTTACTGTACGTTGACTTAGAGTTGGTGTGCAGAGCAGGAAAACTTAAAACAACCAAGACCCATGGTAATGTACATGCATTTACCTTCATTTTGACTTGAAAATTCGCAAACTATCCTATTGAAAATGCTCAATTTTTAAATAAAATTTTTAAATAAAATTACATTTAATTAACACTCTGTTCCGGCTGATGAATGTATTTGTTCAATTGTATTGTGAAGTGTACAGTATAAGTACATGTATATATTGGGTTCCAAAGATGAACGCATCTTTTAAATTTGGGAATAAACAGTAAATATTTAGCACGGTGCTTGCCTATCCTCCGGAAATCGTTAGTTCGATTCCCGGGTCATGCTGTAGCCTCCCGTAGCCGGGGACCTACAGTAGAAAGAGCTGATTGGCCAAGCTCTCTCAGAGCGGTGAGATGGGAGGCACTTAGTGCGCTCTCGGTTCTACAGCCAATCAAGGAGTCCTCTGTGAGCTCACACAAGCAGAAGGAGTAGATCCTCCGAGTGTTGCCTGAAGGGTGCCTGAACAAGCAGTTCGAAAATATGCAGTTGGCTGACATCATGTGGTTCGGATGAAACTCTTGATAGTCTTCGGCCCTCCCTAACTGGTAGTAGTAGACTTAATGGTGCGGTTTGCATGGGAAACGACTAAATTAGGGAGAAAAATCAAAACGACAGTAGATTAAAAAAAAAAAAGAATTATAACTTGTATTTAGTATTTGTTTCTTTATAAATATAAGCAAGTAAGTGCTGTTGAACATGTCGTCTACTTTTCACCAGTGAAAAGTCTAGTAGAAGCCTTTTCACTAGTGGCCTCAGACTTTTGGACCCCACTGAATATACAGTTCCAAAAGTAACAAATTAGAGATAACACCCTGAAGGAGAAATTTCAACTTTTTAATGGGAAATTGAACTGGGTCATTTTGAGATGGACAGAACAAAGGAATGAAGGACAGGATGCCAGTGTCCTGCTGAATGCGCGTTTGGCACCTGATGCTCTCAGACCTTAACCACAGTGCAGCCATCTGCCACATCAGACAGGCAGAAAGAGAGAGAGAGAGAGAGAGAGATGCTCTCGCATTACAGTACACACTGTGTAAAGCAGCGTCTAAAAAAGACATTGGGGGTATTAATTACCATTTACTATTGCGATAGCTCTGACAATAATATGAACTGCATAATAAGACTATAATAAGTTTTATGATTGATTGATTGATTGATTCCATGGCAACAACACATTTAGGGCATGAAAAAAAGATTGTATGAGTTATCTGAATTTTATTGTATCATGCATGAAAACACATTATTTTGCACAAATAAGGTTTTCATTTGTCTCATCCTTGTATTTAAAATGTTTTTTTCAATTCTTCTCTTTAGCCCCGCCTCCTCCAAAGCGAGCACCAACCACAGCACTGTCCATGCGCTCCAAATCGATGACATCGGAATTAGAGGACATGGGTAAGGCGCATACACACACACTCAAACACAAACATAAAGTATGTTCTGTACATACTGTATACACATACACTCACATGCACAAATATTACCTTGCATCATTCATCATTTCTTCTATACACAAACACATACACTCCTATAGAAAGCGATGACATACATCCCATGTAGGACCCATGTAGACATATACAAAACACACATTATAAAGTCACACTTGTTAGTACAGTGTCTGTATTTATATCTGTGTCAGTGCTCTAAAGTGTTTACATCCAAACTGAAAGTGAGAATTTTTGTTTCTTTTTGTTAAACCAACAATTATGCCATAGAAGCAGTGCAAAACCCTGCATCAACTACAGTATATCAATTATTTGTTGCATTAAAAATAATAACTCACATGTACACTTAAACGTAAAACTTGTGTAGACTTAAACTATGTGGACATTAAGTACCAGTCAAAAGCTTGGACACACTTTCTAATTTCATGGTCTTTCCTGATTTTTTTTCTACATTGTAAAGCAATGCTTAAGGCATCCAAAATATGCAATCTTCTTCAAACAGTTGTTAGAGATGTGTCTGGTACTTATGCTCTGTAAAGCATTCCTAACGGCTCTAATCGGCTTTCACCTTCCCTTCCTGGGATGGCTCTTATGAGAGACAGTTTCAACATGATGCTTAATGGGTTTTGCAAATGCACATGACAATACTGTTCTTGCAAGAACTATTCCAGAACAGCTGAGCTTCATGTCTTAAAATAAAAATTGTTGAAAAATTGTCGACTGTTATTAGTTAGTTAGTTAGTTACATATGTGTCATTAAAAAAATATCTCCTAATGCACACACAGATCTCTCTGATATCTTTTTATCCTTTTCCTATTTTTGTGTGTTTATTTGTATGTGCTCCAATCCGGGTTAACACAAGTAGTGGATAAAGGTAAGCAGAAGTGTTGTCCCTGCAGATTTCACCACATACCATCTTGATTATTAAAATGGCACTGCATGATCATTGAGTGTGTCGTTGAGTAGTTGTTGATAATCCAAGGATATGTTTAATGAAGCAAACATCAGACCCCGAACATGTCTTGAATGTTTTGGGGGGAAATAAACCTATGTGTACACTTTATTTTTTGGCAGAAATGTTCCTTTAATGGTGAGCTCTTGCATGCCAAGTCTATGCCCTTTACATTGTGTTCTTGTTTTAGTTGGATTTGTATTGAACTTTTAGAGTATGCTTTGCTTGGTTTTGTCCAGAACTGTCTGTTTTGTCTTGGGCCCCATTGCAGTAATACTGAAAAGTTTTCAATGTGCATTTCTTGGTTGCGCTTAAAACCAAAAACGTCCACCTGAATCTTGCATATTAATCCTTGCATGTCAATAAATATAAACAATTTGACAGCAAAAAGAGATAAATGCCATTTTCAGACTATTAGTCATTATCTCACTATTTTTAAACTAGCATTAGCATTGGTTTTGTCTAGGATAAGTCATTTGATTTGTTGTCACAAACCAAAATTAAATTGAAACTATATGGGAAAAAATCTGATGATACATTGTAAACTAAAGATTTTGCATTGTTTAAATTTTTTCATATGAGCTTTGAGAAACTTTGTAATTGAGTTGTGTACAACAAAAACATTTTTTCTATGTTTCAAGACCCTGCTATTCGTTTTATTCTTATGATTATTATGATTATTATTATTATTAAATTTATATTTATTATTATTAAAACCTATTTACTGTAATACTGAATTGGATACTTACATGCAAATTAGTTGTGTTGTAAAAATCATTCAAAATTCTCAATGATGCACCCAAAACAATTTTAGTGAAAAATGTTGCCATTTGTGCTTTTTGACACTCTTGTGACTTGAAGAAACAATAGACACAATACTTCCTGAGTTTTAAGTGCTTATAAAAACTATTATTTCTCAAAACTACTTAATATGTAAAAATGGATATATCTGATGTTGCTGTCAATATGCAACTGGTCATACAAAAGATCTAAAAAAAAAATGCAATATTTTTTATTGTGTAAAGAATTCCGGATAGACTTTGTGCTGGCAACTTCGTTCATCAACACATGGATCTATATTCACTTTGCTTTTTTACGTTACCTACAATGCCATTTGAATACCAGCAGGCAGTGACAGCAGTTCTCCTGATTCATCTCTACCTAATGGTTCATCTGTAGCATTTTTCTTCCCTGTGAAATTCAATTGTATCTCTAGAAGCAATGATCACCTACAGCATGTTGCCAGAGGAGTTACCCACAGCCGATATCATCTTACTGGAATTATACAAAAATATATGAAAATACAGCACAAACCAGCAGATTTGCACCAGAATCACTGAGTGCATTACAAATTCTATGCTATAAATATACACTGTATATAAAATCTGTTCCAGGTTGAACTTTTCTTTTAAAGGCCTATTCCATTACTTAATCACTTGATTTGATGAGTATTAAATGAGAATAATATCACTGTAGAATTCACGAACACACCTTTTTTATACATTTAAACATCTAATATATATATATATGAGATAATAAACATATTTTCATATTTATTACATAATAAACATATTTTGGAATGTGAAATATTTGGAATCTATTTAGGTGAGTTAAGGGCTACTAAGCATAAGAGTATGAGAATAAGTACGTGTGTTTGTGTGAATCTTTCTTAAACTGATCTGTGCAGTATGATTTCCGCTCTTTTTCCAGCCACCTTGAGGAAAAAGAAAGGTGGTAAGTGTTAGTATCTCAGTTTTAGCATTTAGAATAGATCATTAAGAGATTAATTTCACGACCACAAGCAAGTTTTTCCTTTTTGCATGACAGTATTAAGTCACAATTTCACTCCGTTTATTCATATATAACATTAGACTGTTATGATATGAAGTTATGATAGTTTGTAGTCATTAATTTTCATTTGTTGTTTTTAGTTTTATTTGTGTTAAACACTGCAATAATCACTATTACTGTACTGTGACTGTACATACGGTAATATTACTTTACAATAGCCTGTATGTTCTCTTTCAAAAAGCCACACTTAAAGCCTTAACATTAAATCAACAGTTACTCAGTTCTGGTTGAGTGCCCAACCAGACCTTTGTCATAACAATGTAGAAAGAAGCATTTTCTAAGGTAAATATCCTGTAATGCACTACACTAAAATGGATAACTACAAGTTGTGAACAGCAGGTTGTGAATGCAAAAATGTATCTTAAGTCTTGTTGTTTCTTAGTTCAATTGCAGCTCAGTGTGAGCTACTGTAAGTGTTGTCTACTGTAAGTAATGTTATAGTACACATAAATGTGTTCATTTATTTAATATTACTTAAAGAACTGTCAGCCGGAAATCTGCCTAAACAAGTTAAGATGTAAAGTCAATTTTTTTTATATATATATGTTTATTAATCTTGGTAAATAGAGAATAATTTGAATCAGACATTTATAGTATCGCTTACACAAGATCAAATTCCTGTCCATATGTTAATAAATTATATTTACATCCTCATTCTCAGAAATTAAACATTTCCAATGTTTCCTACTGCCATTTAACACTCTTGCTTTAGTTTTGGGCATTCTAAACATAACTTCTAATTAATAAGAAAAAGACTGGAGGGCAAAATACACAGGTTTTTTTTATACGTCATATGTTTCTAATTAGGGCCCAAGCACTATGACATCAGCCCTATGTTGTCATAGTGTGTGAAGGGCCCTCTTGTTTTCCTTAGGATTTTTTTTTTTCAAATTTTTTGGACTTTTCAGGGGTCTTAACATGCTCAAAATCTCATGAAACTTGGCAGACAGGTTGCAATCTGTTTTAACACACAAACACATCTCACACACTAACACACACATCACTACTGTTAATACACACAGACTCAAACCATACATACAAACAAGCACAAACACAAGCACATTTACTCGTCACACACAGACTGACACATCTACACGTCACACACCTCTCTCCCTCACTCTCACACACACTAACCCTTACACACTAATGCGCGCACACACACACACACACACACACACACACACACACACACTAACCCTTACACACTAATGCGCGCACACACACGCACACACACACATGCACACATACATATACCCATATTACAAATGTTTACACTCAGGCACACACACACACACACACCTCTCACGATGCACACACACACTCCACACACACACACACTACACACATACCACACATACATACACACACCCCTCTCTCACGACATGCGCACACGCACACACACACTAACCCTTACACACTAATGCACGCGCACGCACACACACACACACGCACACACACACACATGCACACATACATATACCCATATTACAAATGTTTACACTCAGGCACACACACACACACACACACCTTTCACGATGCACACACACACTCCACACACACACACACACCACACACACTCCACACACACACACACACCACACACATACCACACATACATACACACACCCCTCTCTCACGACATGCGCACACGCACACGCACGCACACACACACACACACACACACACTAATGCACTCAACAAATATTTAGGGYCCAAACTGACMTTAGCCCTGTATAGTGTGTGATGTGTGCAGGTTGTGCGGTGCGCCCGGGGTGGGAATGGCACAGGGTGCTTGGGCCCGTCATCGTTGCTTGCAACTATATTTTAAAATTGTAATGCATTTTTTAACATTGTTAATGCTATGCTAATCTTTAACTAGAATGGAAATGTATACTTCCAACGTTAAGCAAGACGACAGGATTGTGCATTTTATATATATCGATCTTGTAATGTGTGATTTTAAAATAAATTTTAAAAACTAACTAAATAATTAAACAAATAAATGTTTAAGCCTTAAATAGACTTTGTGTTACTGAATACTGAAACTCTATCATTAAAACAACCCCTTAAACTCCCAGCTTATTATTCAGTTAATAAACTATTCATAATTACAGTCAAATAAATTGTTGAGGTCAGTTTGGTATCTGGACCTGCCTACTGGTCGTGGCACTCAGGGGTTATCCATTATCAAGAGTTGAACATACTGTAGAGTAGCAGGTAGTAGAAGTTAGTAGTAGTAGAACTGTACATTCTGTATGTTTTTTTAACTGCAGTTTAAGTAAATAATTCCAATATTTTATGCATGTCAGATGGACAGTAATGTCTTTCCAGCAAGTTACTTCCTCATATTCCTCGTCATATTGGTGTATATTTTAGCTATAACAGATACATATTCAGCATGTATCTGTGAAACAATCAAAGAATTCTAATGTAGCTGTAGGCCTGATCAGACCCCAGCTTGAGAGCAGATGGCTAGCTTGGTAGTGTCCCAGTGGCTTCCTCTCTTGAAGTGTAGCCATGGTTCAGGTTCTTTTTCACTTTGATGATATTACAGATTTAAGATGCTCTTTGCTTGTCAATTTCCTTAATGTCCATTACACATGTATTTCAAAGACAGTTGTTGCAGCATGACCAGGTCTATAGCTTCATTTTGATGTCTGCCTTTATGTTTCATTGGAGAATGATGTTACTTACCATCTCTATCAAAGTTCATAGTGGGCAAGAGCCTCTTGGAATGCCCAACACCACTACTGATGGTAGCGCCTGATCATGGTGTGTCCCTTTCCTAGATTCTTTAAAAAGCTGCATAGAATATACTCCAGAGTTCCACACTTTAAGCACAATGGTCAAGCTAGTGACTCTCTTCTGCCCTCCATGTAAACATTTGATTAGCTTGGACGCATATCATATAGCACATGAACATAATACTGTTGGGCTCGGCTTTCTGCACCCATATCAGTTAACTAACATGTGCATTGTCCTGTGATGTCACAATATTATTATTAAGGAAGAAACATACAGTAGAGAAGGCCAACAACAAAAAAAATTTTTTTAACACTGTATCAATATTTGTTGCAACCTCTGTGGAAACAGCAGTGTTCAACAGTTTAATATTTCAGGATAGTATAGATCGTATTGTGCTGGTTGTACTTATAATATTATTTATGATTATTATTTAAGGGACGATTAAAACTGCTGCAGAACATAATTGGTGAAGTAGATTTAACGCTGTATCCATTGAAACAGAATTTTCACTAGAAAATTTTTTTCTATAGCACATAACCATCCAGTAGGACAGTGTGAAAGGCTACATAGAGTGTGTATACACAACAGTGTGAAATGAGATTGCAAAAAAATACAAATTAAAAGAAAGAATTAAAAGTTATTTTTTTATTAGGGGAACAAGGGGGTGTGCATGTTATTTAGGGAAACATTACAGTGCTATGTGAAAAGATTGGTTTAACTATTTTCTGGAAATTATTGTTTATTGTAGCAAGAATAAACTTGCCAATTTTTGCTGGTAACACCACTTTTGCTTACTTAGCCACCCTGTGGTCAGCAAAATGATGTGGGTTAAGTGAAGAAAAAAAGATCATGCTGTTATCAGAACAGTAAGCACTCTTATGGAAATGTTAATAGGGCCATCATGGCAAGCAACAAAAATTGAGAAACGGTTGCATTTTGTTCCCGCATAAGGGCTGCTTTGCCACTTCCAGCTGGTTTAAAAGTTGTACTTAATATAGCAACATTTTGCAAGCAACATTGCAATGCTTTAGAAAAAAAGAGTATTGCCACTTTGGGGTTGGAACTGTACTGTGTTGTTTTAAAAAATGCCATCCTTTTCTCAATAGATGGAATATAGTTCACTCCTCTAATAACAGGATTCTTACAGAATTCTTTGGTTAATCACTCCTGATCGAAACTTTCCACTGCAAAACAGGTTTCAAGAAGAAGTGGAAGTACCTTTGAGCAGCTGTAGTGCTTAAGACAGTCTATACAAAATGGTAAAAGCTAGGTACAGTAGATGCAGTTCATAACAAGAGGTTGTAAGAGTGGGTGAAGAAGTCATTTCAGGCTTTCATTTCAAATGCCTGTGTTTATGAATGTGGGTATGCAGGTGTGTATACAGTATATAAAGCAAGTTAATCTATATGTGTGCATATATACATATATATATATATATGTATGTAGAAGCGTTTGTAGGTTTTGTAGGTTCAGCGTCTTGAGAGCTAAATCATGCTTCTTTCCCCATCTGTGTGTAGATACTCATTCGTCTAATGTTGAGGGTCTGAAGAAGAGGATTGTTTTTCAAGTCACTCTAAGTAATCACACAAAAATGCATGCAGGCTTTAAACAGAAAAAAAAAAAAGAGTATATGATGAAATAAAAAATAAAACCAGTGCATTGCTCGCATGCAGCAGCTCGGCAGCAGTGGCTAAAGCACAGAGCACAGAATTCTACAGAGCTTGCACGGCTTTCAGGGCTGTATTCCCTTTTTTTTTTGTTTATCGCTTTCGATTTCATCAAAAGGGTCGTTTGATGAAAAGATCAATGCAATTATCAGCTTTTCGCACCATGGAGATATTCCTTTTATCGGAGTCAAACGTTGTCAGTATCATTCTTCGGTTTTACAGCGTGCAGTGTTTCTTTGTCTGTCACAGATAAAGTGGATGAAGTGCCTCCTTCCCAGAAAAACACAAGGGACAACGGCTCAGCGGACATGAGGGTGGCCACCATTAAGCCTCGCCCCTCCAGCCGCTGCATGGTCACACCTACTGACTTCAATGTAATTCCTGCTTTTTCTCATATCACCACTCAGTACGTTTATATGTACAGTTAATTCAAGCTATGGTTACAGCACAACTAGGCTATTTAATTGGATTACTATCTGTGTCCCATTATACAAGCAGACATATATGTGCCGAAAGAGCTGGACTTTTCAGGGCGTGCTAAAAGTTCAATTCAGTTGGACTGACGGTTTACCTTTATTTAAAAAGGCTTGTTTTAGTCATACTAACAGAACGTCATGTAAATATACTGACTGCTAGAAATAACATCCTACTCTGTATTTACTACAGGCCAAATAAAGACAACCACTGTAGCTCTGTCCCAAAACACATACTCAATTCACTAAACAGATCATACTGAATAAATAGTGTTACAAAAGCCTCACTATCATCAGTCCACTCTGGATGTGTTCCAAAACTCCATACAGTACCATATACACGATACAGGTTATTTGGGGTATTTGGAGCAGTACAATATCCTTTGTTGGGGTGAGATTAAATACAGTATGTCTATTTATGTACAGTACTTCGAATACTGAATGCCTATGTTTGTTATGCTGTCTTTCAGGCTATGTTTGAACGGCAAGGTGTAGCTGTCGTTCCTCCCACTGTTCCTGGTGGCCCACAGGGGGCATATCTGGGTGTACCGAAGGGAACAATGAAGAGACAAAAGTCCATTGGTAAGACAGAATAACATTTTATTACATTTTGCAATATATTATCACATTATGTTTATTGTAACTTCTGATATGACGTACTGTTGTATCATTTTAACCACATACTGTATTGATCATCAACATCAACTTTATATGAGCACTTACTGTATGTGAAATAAATGACAGTCTGGTAGTTTAAAAAAAAAAAATTGAGATCTTTGTGTTACTTTCCATAAAGCACCACAGACATGTGGTGGTGGTGTTACTTATTTTCTAATTATACTTTTTAAAAAATAATAAAAAATTTAGGCACTTTTCATGGTGGGGTTAGTTCCGCAGTGTTTAAAGAATGAGAAGTCTAATAAATGTTTTCTGTAAGAGATCCTTTAACTTTGATTTGTTGACATTAAAAGATAAAGAATGCCACTTGATGGACAATATCACAGGGCAATAATGTGCCTACTTCATGAATCAGATTCTTTATCCAAGCAGAACGTTCCAGTGGTACTATTTTTACACTTGTTGATCACTGTTCCCCGGGCAGATTACACGTTTTAATCCCACATCAGGTTCTGTCTTGCCAGCTGAGTCTAGTTCATTAAATTAGGCTGATCTGCTTGCCACTTCAAATTCCTTCGCTAGAGCTATTGGAAGTAATTATGCAGCTGGAAAGTACATTTTAATAAGTGATCATTTTATTATTCATGGTGCTTCAAATGTCTGCCTCTCTGACCATATGGCCTAGGGCAGGGAATTATGCAGTTGATGTCATTTCTTATCAGACCCATGACAACCACTAGGCCAAGAGCAGTATGTTTTTGGACATGCTTAACAAAAATTTGTAAAAGTTTTACTTCCCCTTTAGCCATGCTAACACAATTAATCCTGTACTGCCTGAGCAGTGTCGATAATTAACTAGTGTTAATTAGAATTTAGAGAATGAAAAAAATTGCAATGGGCTAATTGGAATATGAACTCAAGGTCCTGAATGCAATTCTTACTTACAGACGTATTTGTTAAGACTCCACTCATGGACGAAAATTATGCAAACTTTTTGTTATCATTGTCTGTGATAGTCTAATAAGATATGTCACGCTCGTATTGTCTAGGTATTACAGAAGAGGAAAAGCAGTTCCTGACTCCTCCATTGCTAAAGTTCACACGGAGCCTTTCAATGCCTGATACATCAGAAGACATTCCACCTCCACCTGGCATCTCCCCTCCATCACCCCCCTTTAGCCCCAGTGCCCCGAGTAGCCGAGGCTATAGCAACAATCAGCCTGGCTTTATGCAACCCCAAACAGGCAAAGGGTACGGAAATACAAACACCATCAGCAGAGGTCGAGGTGGTTTTCTGCGACAAAACTCAGAACAGTATGACCCTTCCAACTCCGTACAAAACCAGCACAATTCCCGGAATCGAAGCAGGGCCTCTATCCCTGAGAACCCATATTCAGAAGTAGGAAACAAGTCACCTTATGCCCCAGCCAAGCCAGCACGCAGGAAAGGGATGTTAGTAAAGCAGCCAAATGTGGAAGATAGTCCTGAGAAGACCTGCTCAATTCCAATCCCCACCATCATTGTCAAAGAACCATCTACTAGCAGCAGTGGGAAAAGTAGCCAGGGAAGCAGCATGGAGATCGAGACAAGCACTCTGGATCATCCAGGGCAGCTGAAACCTGAGGATTCACTTAATGTAAATAATCCCTTTGCTGCTGCTATTGCTGGGGCGGTTAGAGACCGGGAAAAGAGACTAGAAGCACATAGGAACTCCCCTGCGTTTCTTTCCACAGATTTGGGGGATGAGGATATACCAATGACCACTCCAACACCTCGTTTGCGCCAGTCAAAGTCCATTGATGAGGGAATGTTTGCAAATAATGAAGGGCTTCGAACACTCATGGCACCACCCGTTTCACTGCTTACTGCTTCACAAGGGGGTGGCGGTGAGAGTGAAAGAGGTGGAGGAAGTGGGAGTGGTAGTGGGGGCAATGTAACAGACTTTAACACCCCTGAACCTGTGATTGTACGTGAACCTCTAAACACACGAACAAGAAACTGCCCTGATCTGGATAGTCCAGTCAGCCTTCCAGCAACAATAAAGACTTATAACACCAATGGTGAAGGATACCTACACCCAGTTACAGGTAAAGCTCTTGATCCAAATTCCCCATTAGCTTTGGCTCTTGCAGCCCGAGACAGAGCTATAAAAGAGCAGGTACAGCCCCCTCCGCCTCCCCCGAAGGTGGAGCCTCACAAACCAGATATCAATCAACCCCTTTTCATTGATACCAAGCTTCGATCAGGCATTGAAGCCAAATTTGCTGCTTCTGTTTGCACAGGCCGGTCCAGTCTTCGGAGGCAGATGACAGAGTCCAAATATGAAGGGGAAAGTATGAAAGATGGCAAGCAGGCAGAGGAAAAGAAGAACATGGTGATTGACATTGTCGATACAGCACAGCAGAAGCCAGCAGGATTGTTGATGGTACACACTGTGGATGGAGTGAAAATTGAAGAAAATAATGTAAATGATGATAGGAAAGAGGAAATGGTACATCAACAAGACGCAGAACTAAGAGACTCTGATTCCAAACTGCCTTCAGCACCCAACTCCCAGACCCCTGCCCCGTCCCGAACAAAAAGTATCACAGCAGGTGGATCAGTCGATGAGCCAATTAAACTGCCGTTTCGAATTCCCCCACCACCACTGGCCTCAGTTGATATTGATGAGGAATTTGTGTTTGCTGAACCATTACCACCTCCATTAGAGTTTGCCAACAGTATTGACATTCCTGAAGACCAGATAGCGGAGATTCTTAAGAAGAGAAAAAACAGCATACCAGGAGGACCATTGCCTCCATACCTCCCCCATGCTCCTCCACCTATCAACGCAGAACTGAAACGTCCTGGAATCTTAAACTGCATGACCCCTTCCAGCTACCCTCCACCACCCTCTGAGAGTTTTGAGCCAATCATAGACTCTGGAATAGAAATGGATAGCCGAAGTAGCGGAGACCCCCACCTAGAGACCACCAGCACCATCTCTACCGTGTCCAGCATCTCAACACTGTCTTCAGAAGGTAGTGAGGCTTTGGACACCTGCACAGTCTATGCAGACGGGCAGGTCTTCCTGGTGGACCGACCCCCTGTGCCGCCCAAGCCAAAAATGAAGCCCATCATCAACAAGAGCAATGCACTTTACAGGGACATTCTAATTGAGGAGAGTCCTGAATCCTTCAATCAACCCCCACCTGCGCCTCCCCCACCACAATCTGAGCCCCCCAAAACACCCACACAACGAGCATCGAAGCTTTGGAGGGACCCTCCTGAGGTCCGTAGCCCCCCCTCATCTAATCCAGATCCTAAGGCAAATGTTATTAGTGAACTGAGCTCCATCTTGCAGCACATGAATAGGGAAAAATCCCCAAAACAGGGTGATTCCCTTGACTCTCCAACAGGACCTAGGAGCTTTACAAACAGGTGAGTGACAAACGTATAGAATAATTTAAAATACTTTATTATAATTTACATATACAGTATGGCATATATAAGCACTGTCCACTTTATAAGGAACACCTTTACAATATCTCTACAATATCTCTAACTATCATTTAAACAAGTGGCATCAGGCCAATGTAAAATTCATGCAGCTACAGGTTAAGAGGTTCAGTTCCCATCAACCATCAAAATGGGAGTCAATACTGGACAGTTGATGAATGGGCAAAGATGGATGAAATTGTTATTATTTACAAACACATATATATGCATGACTTAATGCATTGGGCAGCTGCCGCATGAATTATTGCATGAATTTGCTGCTTGCAATAAAAGTAGATGTTGAATGTGGCTGAGTATATTGTACACAGAGCTACTGATAGTTAACTAAAAAAAGTCGCCTAACCCAGTTCACATTGAGCCATGTCCCCACTATGTCCGCGAAGAAGAAGTAACTTCTACAACTTGGTAGGAACACAGGAGAAACTAGTAAGGACATCGTATCGTCTCCTTTTGGACATGTTCAAAAAAGTACACAATGTGGACAAAGTTGACAAAGTACGCAAGGACATGATTATGATGGCATTGACTGGTTAACAAACACCTCTTTCAGGACTTCACTGTTGCACTAGCATGGTGCAGATGGGAAAGATTTAATGGCGTTGAGTGAGTTGTTATTAGGATGTGCTGCATGTGTCACGTTGTTTATACCAACCCACCGGACACAATGACAACGTAGTAAGAGTGTGATGAGTGCCTGGTAAGAGCATAGTGCGATATGTTCAGACATAGGAATAACTTTTAGATCTCATCGGACCTGTTGAGCATATAACCACGTGTGTGTGGCAGGAAATTAGTGACAGCAACATGGCCAGGAAGTATTAGTACTGGATAAATGGGGAACTGGATAAACTGTGGGGAAATTGGTCAGAGCGTGACGGGGGGGCTTATTGCTATATTGATAGAGAATGCCGAATTAAAGGTGTATGATAAACCTTTGTTTTAACATTACTGTGATCAATTATTTAAGGTCAGATTTTAAACAAATTGCATTGTGCTGTCAAGTGATATGAAATGAGTAGTCGTAATCTGCTAATTAATTGTTGTAGCTCCTCAGTCCTAAGCGAGTCAGTCTTCATCCTTAATTTCTTTATGACTCACATTCTTGTGTTTTGACCTCGAATGAAATAACCATAAGCCTTTAACATGTGCAGATATACATATTGCTACAGCTCTCTCTAGTGGTTGTCTATGGAAATTACAAGCCCCTTTAAGCGCTTGTGTTTCAGTGGCATGTATTACATGTATGCACATTTAAAGGGAGAAATAAGTAGGCCGTCTTGAAATAACCTGAACTCACAAAGCCTTAAGCCACATGTCCTTATCCGCTTCCATGGCACAGACACGCACAGAGACAAATTGTATTGTTACTGCCGCAGGTCTCCATCTGTCACACTTCTCATTTTGTTCTCACACAGCAGAGGTTCTCAACCAAAATCTCCAAGATTTTTTTACTTACACTAGGCCTGTGGTCATAATCAGTTACAAGTCATATAAAATGATGGCCAGTGATGATATAACATTGTTTGCGTGCACACACACGCACATACAAGCAACCACGCACACTCACAAAAAAATAGAATGAGTAGGGCCTCACTTTGCTTTTAGAACAGCTGCACTTCTTCATGGTATGTATGGATTCCACAAGACGGTGGAAACATTTCTTTGATGTTCTTGGGAACTGGGATGTTGCAATTTTCATATAAGGTAGTAATATACCTGTCTATGATGCTCTCTGTAGTCCTTCTGTAGAATGTAGTGGGGATGGGGTGTAGATAGGCTTTTTCTGAGCTTTTGCAGAAAGTGAAAACATTGATGGGCTTTCTTTGCTGTGGAGCTCTCAGGAAGTTTAGGATTCAGGCCCAGCAGGTGCTCACCTGAACTAGTGGGTCCAGTGAAGTGGCAGCAGGGTCTTGAAGTGGTGGCTCAGTGGTTAAAATGTTGGACTACCGGTCAGAAGGTGATGAGTTCAGATCCCTGCACCACCAAGCAGCCACTGTTGAGCCCTTGAACAAGACCCATACCTTATTTATACAGCATCAGTGTTGGCACAGGGCGGCATAGTGGCTTAGTGGTTAGTATTGCTGCCTTGCACCTCCAGGGTCCGTGTACGATTCTTGACTCTGTGTGCATAAAGTTTATATGTTCTTCCTGTGCTTGGTGGGTACTCGGGTTTCCTCCCACAGTCCAAAGACAATTAGCAGATTAGGCTAATTGTCTTTCCCAAAGTGTCTGTATGCGTGTGTGCCCTGTGATGGATTGGAATCCTGTCCAGGGTGTACAATGCCTCATGCCCTAAGTCCCCTGGGATAGACTCCAGGCCCCCCATGACCCTGAATACAGGATAAAGCCGTATAGATGATGAGAGAGTGAGTGTTGGCACAGAATTCAAGAAAAAAAATTAACTAAATAGATATTTTTAAGACACATTCCAAGCATTTGAGATTTAATGGCCAACAATGACAGTGGCTTTTTTGCAGAAGAATGTATAGTTATCAAGAACCCTTACTTTCGTAACCATTGGTCAATAAAGAGAACGGTTTGTGTGACAACACTATAAACTGGCAACAAAGCAAGGTGCGCATGAATAAACAACCATAACTTCACTGTACTAGTCTGGGTATGCCACTGAGTGAGCATGTGTCCTGTCGGGATGATCTCATTCAAAAGTGACTGAGTGAGTAGAGCAGCAAATCGCAATCAAATTTTGAGTTAAGCTTGAACATTTCTGTCATGGAAACTAGGTGGATGATTCCGAAGCCTTTTAGGGACGATGCAATGAGTGCAGCGCAAATCAAAGTGGGGCGCAACCTGGCGAACCTGTCGAAAGTGACCCATGTTTTGGAAGTCCCGCAACATGCAGAACACCTGAGAATGTTGAATGTGTACAAGCTGTGATCAACAAAGACAATGCGAGAACTACTGTAGAAGTGGTTATGAGATCAGTGCGAGTAGTCCAGTTATTACATGGCTTGATGCTTTCTGAACAGACCTTGTACCAGTAAACGCTTGGACACACTTTCTACTGTAATTCAATGTTTTTTGTTTTTATTTGTTTTCTGCATTCCAAAAGAATCCTGGAGATTCTAAAACTAGGAAATAACAAATATGGAATGATGTCATTAAATAAGAGACATGTAGGTCAGCTGTTCTGGAATAGTTCTTGCAAGAACAGTACGGTCAAGTGCGTTCGCAAAACCCATCAGGCACCGTGATGAAACTCTCGTCTCTCACGAAGACCTTCACAGGAAAGCAAGACCAAAAGAGTTACCAGCCTCAAAAATCACCAATTAACACACAGCACCTCAGATTAGAGCCGTTATTAAGGCTTTACAGAGCATACTGTAAGTAGCAGATACATCTCCATATCAGCTGTATCAAGGTGATTATTGCATATTATGGACGGCCTTCAGCATTGATTTTTTACGAATTAGAAAGAATAAAAAATCAGTAAAGACCATAGAATTAGAAGGTGTGTCCAAATGTTTGACCTTTTAGTGAAAATGTCAAAGCAGCATAACTGTAATTCAAAACACAAAGTGTCAGGATTGTGATGAGATGTGTAACATTTATGTTTAAATCATTCAATTAAATAGGGTACATGAAGAACAGTTGTGAGTCTTGTTTAATTATCAGTAACTGTGGATTAACTCTCTCTCCTGGTTTCTCCTTCTCATCATCACTCCCACTTTTTACCCTTTCTGTCTTTAGGGATTCTGCCATTCCCTCTGTCTCAGGTACCCAGCGCTCCACTGCTCTACCATTCACCGCTCCATCCACTCCTCCCTCCATCCTTGCTTCAGTCACCTCCCCTCCTTCATCAAGCCCCACCCCCTCGACGCCAGGTCCTGCCTCTTCTCCGGCACCGACCCCGCCTCTTTGTCCGTTCGGAAGCCGCTCGGCATCTCCGCTCTCCCTCCTGCACTCGTCCTCCTCGTCCTTGTCTTCATCCAACTCCAAGCCGTTTTCCAGCAAGCCCGTCCTCCTGTGGTCCAAGCACGACGTCGCCGACTGGCTGGAGAGCCTCAACATGGCCGAACACAGAGACGCCTTCATGGAGAACGAGATCGAGGGATCTCACCTGCCAAACCTGCAAAAAGACGACCTCATCGATTTGGGAGTGACGCGTGTTGGCCATCGCATGAACATTGAGAGGGCTCTCAAGCTCCTGATGGACAGATAAAGTAAAGACGAGTGCACTTCTTCCCTCGCCCTCTGTCTTTCCCTACACAAATGCTGAGCAGGAAGGACGATCAGTAAAGCCACTCTCTCTTTTCACGCGTCCTTCCCAAGCGTGTGAACGAGTGCGTGAGTTGAACATAAAATCCTAAAACTTCTGATTCATTTGGGACCACTCTGACTTTTTCAGATCGCCAGCTGAGCTGGAGGCGTTTTTCTATCTTTGCTAGAAAAAAATATTTCATCACTATAAAAATGTCTGGCGGTTAACTTTATGGATGCAGCAAACACACCGGAACAAAAAGACGTGTAAGATTGTCAGATTGTGTTCTTTTTTTCTTTCTTTCTTTCTTTCTTCACTCGTGTGCATTTGTGTGTGTATGTGTATGTGTGTGTGTGTGTGTGTGTGTGTGTGTGTGTGTGTGTGTGTGTGTGTGTGAATGAAATCCAAGCCAAAAATGCGAGGACAGTCTGTCTTCAGACTGCAGAGCGGTGGTTGTTAGCACTAAATAATAAACATATGACAAAAACAGAACAAAAAAATGAATCAGAAGGTCCGTCAGAATTTCTAGCTACCAGTGTTACAAAGGCAGAAGTGATCATTTATTTAAATATTTAATTATAAATATTATTTTAAAAAAATTTTTTTTAATTCTGTCAGGTTAACAAGATACATGTGCATACCATATACAGTATATATACAGAGTCAGGCAAAAAAATATACACACTTCAGGAAAAGAAAAATAGTATTATGTATATTATATTAATATAATATTAAGAATCATATAATATTATTATCA
>QMIH01000403.1:148301-191433 GCA_003987875.1 Clarias batrachus | reverse complement strand
TATATGAAAGACAATGATTTCATTCTTCCTGTTTCAAGACTTTTATGACACTTTTACTTTTTCATGTGCCAGCTCAACAACAATCGTGATTTCGGTGTCATGATATTAGGGACAAAAATTATGTTCTGGTTTTTAATATCACATTTGTTTTTGTTTTTTCAGTATGTTAATGTGATGTTCACTGCTAAATTCTTATTTCGTTCCAAGTCCTGCATGATATTAGTTTATCAATTAGATGATTATATTTTTTAACCAAAGCGCTCCTTCAAATTTGTCTAAAATAAGCAGTGTTTATCTGAAGGGGACATCAGTTACTTCATCACCAAACTTCTGAACGGAGCACAGGAGTCATGATGATACTTTATGTGCTGAATATCGTGTCAATTGGCACACGCCTAGTCACTGCCACACACACACACTCACACACATCCTGGATTACCAGTGTAGCAGCCCCACCTCTGAGTGTATGCATTTGTATGTGTGTGTGTGTGTGTGTGTGTGTGTGTGTGTGTGTGTGTGGTTGTTCCTCTTACCTTCTCGTCTTCCTTGTAACTGAAGGGTGGATTTATCCATTAATCAGCTCAGAATAACACAAAATCAAGTGTGCCACTACTCTCTCCCTCCCAGAACGAGTGTCTTTCATTTACACTCGTTATCTTAAAACTGTAGCCATGTGCATTCTTTAAATACATCTATGAGATCTCCTTCTTTTCTTCCTCATTTATTCCCTTTTTTAAAATCTCTTTTTGCCTCCACTATTTTTTTCCCTTCATCTTCTCTCCAGTTTTCTCTCATGTCTCTTGCACCACGTATCCCATTTTTTCGGATTCATTAATTCCAAGTTACACTCTTTAAAAAATGCCCCCTATGGGGATGTGACTGATGACGGGCAAACATGAAGCATAAAGTTTAAAGCACTGAGAATATTTAAAAACAGTTATAAAGAAAAACAAGGCGCTAGGTTCGAACCCACGCTGTGATGATCCGCAAAATGAGGTTATATTATTAGAATTATTCTAATTTATTAGAACAAATATTCGAATGTCTTAAGATGTCCTAATTGTATCCCATCCATTAAGCAGCAGCTTCTTCTCGATTCTAATTCATAATCCTTTTACACACCATTTTCCAGCTTCCAGCTTTACATAAATGAGGAGAGCCGTTTTCTGATTGCTGGATTTCTCCATCATTTTTTTTCACTCTCTCTCATTTCTCTCTTCTCTTCTCTCTTTTTTTTCATTTTTTTTTTTTTTGGCTCATTAATGTTTTACTCCGTCTCTCAAATCGTTTCTTTATTCAGCTTGCATTAATACAAGCCTCACCTGCCATAAAAGCATTACACACAGACAGATTATATTTTTAAACTGTAAAGCGACCTCACATGTGGAAAGGGCACAGTAGAAATACATTTTTAAAAAAAGGTTTCACAGTGTCATTGCTATAAACAATATTATTGGTACATTATGAGGGATTTTTGTGACTATATATTTTGATATTTGAAACAACTTGACCATATTTACTGTAAAACATAACATGTCTTTTCCATTAAAAAAGAAAGGTAAAAGTTAGAACTCCTACTTATAATACCAGTCAAAAGTTCGGACACAAGTTTGGATTAATTGTCCACATTCTAGAAACAAAAAATGAAAACTATGTCAGGTGCATTTGCAAAACCCATTATGCACCATGATGAAACATGAAGACCTTCCCCGGAAAACAAGACCAAAACTCACCTCTGCTGCAGATTAGAGCAATTATGAAGTGCATAAGTAGCAGACACGTCTCAATTTCTGATTATTGCACATGATATTTCGGACGCCTTCAGAAAAGTAAAAAGTCATAAAAATCAGGAAAGACCAGGGAATTAGAAGGAGTGTCTAAACTTTTGACTGGTAGTGCATGAGTAGATACCTACTGATATTCAGTCCTCATGTCACCAGTTATCACCTAAACTCTTCTCACAGATGAAGGGAAGAGGAATGATAGGAGTGATCGTTACAGACAGAGGAGACCACAGGGCAAGAGAAAGAAAGACAGCATGAGGAGAATAATGTGGGAAATGCATCATAGAAAAGAGAAGAAAAAAAAAACAGAAAAAAGTGAAATGAAAGAGGGATAGAAGAAAAATAAGGAGAGAGAGAAAGATAAAGATTCATAAAGACACGGTGAAAAAGCATCAGAAAGTGTAATAAAGCATGGGACGGTGTGTGAATCCTGAACAAAGCTTTTATTTCTTTATATTTCTTTTTAAAATGATGCCCAGTTAAGGAAGATTTCTCCAGACTCATTTCACTTTGAAAAGTGTGTTTGTGTGTGTGACTTTTCAGACGGACCATGAGTGAATGATTTTAGAGTTCTATGAATGATGATGATGATGATGTTGATGATGATTAGTTGGGAGTGGAACCTTGCTGCCCACGTCACGCTGCTTTGTGTCGACCCTTTTTAAATAGAGATTATTTTACAATAGAGTACGACAGCAAAAACCTAAAGCACAGTATTTTTAATGATTTCTATAGAAATGTATGGAATTTTATAAAGTTATGGGACTGAACTGGTGCGGTTTGCCAAATCGTTGTTTTAGAAATATTTAAATGAGATGAAATATGTACATTTATCTGATTCCTTAAGAAGCAATATTTCTATTTACGAATCTCCTCGGTTGTGAGTTTCAACAATACATCCTGAAATCTGTGACTGTAAGATCTAAAGATTACATATTTTATGATTTTGGAGATAAAATACTCATTACATTACTTAATCATAAGTTCTTTTGTAAATGAGAAATGATATGTGTATACCAGACACGCTGTAAATGTATACACAGGCCACGTCTATACTTTCTATATATGAAGCTATTTAGCATTGGAAAATGTGAAACACACATTCACTGAGCGTAAAAATATAGATTAAAGTACGTAGTAGTTGAATTCAATGGACCGCTGAACTTCACCGTCAGGCCTCACATCCCTAACATTCAGCTACTATTGTTTTTTTGTTTGTTTGTTTATTTGTTTAGTTTTTTTTTTTTTTTTTTAATAGATAAGCCTTTTAGCCTCACTCTATTTTTGTGTGTTCATGTTCTTTACGTTGCTGTAATTTTGTGCAGATCCTCTTATTTAGAAAGTTACAAAATTATTATTAAAATGTCAAAACAATCAATTCCTGCGACTGCTTTTTTCCCCCCCCACGCTCAGTATATAGTATTTGTATGGAAACCAAAACTAACGATAAGAAATAAATATAGCATTTATGACCTAATGTGAGTTTTCACTGATTAACCCCTTAAAGCCTGATTTTGGAGGAGGGCATGCATGCGGACCTGGGGATGTTTGGTCCCATGAGGCAGAGTGTATTTGTCATTGCCATTAGGAAACATCTTGACCATGAAGAGGTTGACTTGGTCTGCAACAATGTTAAGGTAAGTGTGAAAGCAACAACCACATGACCCAAAGTTTCTCTGCAGAATGTTAGCCAGAGCTGCCTCCAACAGTGCGCCTTCTTCCCACAATGCACCCCAGTGCCGTCTTTTTTGGTTTTTTTTTGTTTTACAGTCTCTGAGACTGATTTAGCAAACTAAGAACCTGCTTTCGTTGCTTTATGGTTTACTTCTGATGCTCACATGGACACCGCTGGTGGACAGGGGGTCAGTACTCTGTTACTCAATGCACTATGTTCTGACATCTTTCTATCATGGCTACTTTTTCAGAAACGTAGTTTATAATAGCTCTTCTGTGGGATTGAGAGCCTACACTTCTCACGCACATCATGATGCCTTACCCCAACCCTGATCGTGTCACCAGTCCACCGGTTGTCCTTCCTTGGAACACTGTATACCAGGATCTCCCCACAAGCCCTGCTGTTTTTAGAAATGACCTGACTCAGTCGTCTAAATAGAACAATTTGTCCTTTTCAAAGACATTTAGATCTGTTATCCATTCTCATGCTTTCAACATATCAATTTCTGACTCTTCTAAATGTACTGTATACACCGGCCATGTGCATCCCCTCTCTTGACCAGTGCAACTCTTAATAACATAATAAGTGATGTTACTGATGTATCACATTTATTCCCATTAAAATGTAACCATTTGAGAAAATTGTAATCCATTGAAAAAAAATTTTTATACAAAAATGTTTTGCATAATATTTCTCCATAGCTCACAGAGCTGCTAATTTGTACTTCAACATCCCATTTCTGAATGAGGACAGCAAGACAAAAGCAGTATTTGACAAGATTATTTGAAATTCTGTTATTAAACTATTTTGACTTCACTAACGTGTCTCATTACCTTATTTTGGGATGGTGCTGCAAGAACTGTCAAAATAAAACGTGACCAAGAAACAAGTGTCTTTTTATCATTAACGAGTATTGATAACCTTCTCTACTATCAATTAAGACAAATGTGATGCATTTTTGAAAAATTCCACAATTTGTCAATTTCAAACATCTTAAAATGGATTCAAATCATTTTGTTCGCATCGTTCTATAGAGAATACTCCACAATGCAAGTAAAAAAATGTGTTTTGTTAAAAATAAATAAATAAATAAAATATCCTTTTTACCAAAATATTTAGATGCCTCACTGGTGGCAATAAAAGCATCACGTCAGAGAGGTCTTTATTTTCCTGCCTCCATTTTCCCTCTGAACTGATTAGTCTCCCAGTCACAGAAAAACATCCCCACAGCACGATGCTGCCACCACCGTGTTTGACTGTAGAGATGATAAGATATAATGCACAGTGCCTGATTTCCTCTGCACATGGCTTGGGGAATTGCGTCATCTGATCACAGGATTTTGATTCGAGTCCCCTTCAGAGGGTTTTTGCCAAACTCCCAGTAGGCTGTTGTGTGCTTTTCAGTGAGGAATAGTTTCTGTCTGGCCACATTATTGTAGAGATAGTGGCCTGATTGGTGGAGTGCTGCAATTATGTTTCTCCTTCTGAAAGACTCTCCATTCTACACAAGAGAACTCAGGATCTCATTTTGTCTCATTGAGGCATACTGAAGCATTTCACAAGTGTCAAAGGCACTTTTATTGACAATTACATTAAGTTTATGCATTGCATTGTTGACCTTTCTTTTTCAAGACCTCTGCAATTCACCATCGCATACTGTCAACTTCTGTGCATCGGTCTCTTGAGGATAAACCACAAGTTCTCAGTGGGATTTAACATTTTTCATGCTTTGTTTCCCAAGTCACTTATGGCAAGGCGCTCCATGGTGCTGGAAAAGACATCGTCACCAAACCATTATTGGATGGTTGGGAGAAGTTGCTCTTTGATGATGTTTTTGTACCATTCTTTATTCATGGCTGTGTTCTTAGGCAAAATTGTAAGTGAGCCCACACCCTTGGCTGAGAATCAACCCCACACATGAATGGACTCCGGACGCTGTACTGTTGGCAGGGCACAGGACAGGGGTGTGCCTTTCCTAATCCTGTCCAATGAATTCAATTAGGAGCATCTCAAAGACCTTTGACAGAAGTAGGATGGGACTGAATATTTATGTAGATTGGGAATATAACAAACCTAAAAAAAAGTCTCAGAAAACTTCAATCTGCACTGTATTTCATCATTCATTTTATTTTCTTGTTTCCAAACACATGGGCAAAACGTTCAATTTGGTCTCCTAACCCTAAATGCCAAATATTACAAGGCAGGTAAGCCGAGGGCAACAAAGCATGAAAAAGGAACCAAACTCAACAGGAACGATTCACAGTCATGATGTGTATTAGGAGGCTGAAAGTTTATATGGAGTCCACTCTCGTTATTGGAGGCTCAGAATGTGTAGGACGGAATCACTGAGCGACAGCAGTCACAAGTCATCGGAGAACAGCTTTCTGCATCAGTAGTGTCCAAGACCATCTTCATGGTGATGGGGAAAAGGATTTTAATCCATTTTAAGATGATTAAAATGAAAAAAAGGATTTAAATGTGTTTATTATTGACCAGACATGATCAAGTGGAACCATCCCCATCACCACACACATCCCAAGCAGACCACATGGGTCTCCGAGATCTCCAAGCAGAAACATGGCACCGGGATGAGTCACACAGTTCAGGAGGACAGAGATGGTCAAAACATTCAAGAGTTCAAAAACTCTTCAAAAAGTGGGTATCCATACACATACACTAATCACACAAACAGTTCAAAGGTGTGAGAACTTACTGTATCATTAACAGTTGTTTAACCCTGGGACAGTCTAATAACGCATTTCTGAAATGCCCGGGATTGTACTGTGCCTAGCATCATTTTCCACAAGAATCGATTAAAATCGCACAGCTCTGGTGCCCAAAAATGCAAAGGCAAAATGTAAGCAGAAACACACACCATATTTCCACCATCTGTTTTATTAACTGAAATTTAATTTCATACAAAAAAAAAAACAGGCATGTAATGAGAGGTAAGCCAGCAAGATACAAGAAACAAAAAATCTGAGAAGGTCACTTTTATTAAACCCAAACCCAAACAATGAGCTGTTGCTACTTAGCCATGAACGCATCATTAAGGAATTAAAAATCCCGCTGCACCAGAAAGATCATCAGATAAAATCAAGCTATACACATCAGTTCTGTTCCGAACGCTGGAATCCATGCGGAGTACGATGTCAGGCAAGTCATAAAGACTCCAACTCCAAACCAAACGTGCAACCAATCCAGCAGACGCTGACATCGAGCCACTCAACATTGTGTTGGTCAGGAAGTAATCGATAGAGTGGCTCGGAATTAAAACCGCAAGTACATCGACAAGGACAAAAGATGAGAACACTGCAGGCCCAGGATGCACATAAAGAGACCTTATCTACATTTCTCACAGAACAAAAAGAACAAATGGAAAGAACTGAACTTAACCGGCAGCAGTAAGTTTATTGCAGGCCAGTCAGTTAGAATAGATTTTAGTGTTATACTTTTTTTTTTTTTGGTCACGTTATACATTTCTTTCTTTTCTATTAGTGTTGCCAATGCTGAGCATGTCGAGATAAGAAGCTACACATTCACATCACGCGGAAGAATTTGCAAACTGCCTCAGACTATGTAATGCAGCTAAATGGAAAAAAAAATAATGTCATTTTACATCAAAGTACTGATGACGTTTTTTCATATTTATGTTTGTAAATCTGCAGCTGTTACTGTACTCTGAGAACAGAGATATATGAGGTGGCAGAGCTGAAACACCATGTCCAAGTCGCATCTCTAAACTCGGCAAATCTACATACGCAAAGTGGTAATGTGCGCAAAACCATAAAAAGTGTTAATAACTATATTGATTCTATGATTTTTGACTGCATTATTGTACAATTACTTTCGGAAAAAATTCAAATCCTTACGCCACCCCAGAAAAAAAAAAAAAAGTACAGCATTCCTGTTCCTATACATGCAAGTAAATTTTTTGGTTGATCATACCAAATCTTCCACCAAACCCACCTTAAACACACCACCGGATCAGAGCTTCTTCACATCCCGGTATGCGATCAGTAAAACCAAACCGTACGATTTTATCTCCGTAGATCACTTACTTTGCATGTCCATGTCATTGCGGAAAACACTACTGTTAAACGTTAAATTGAAAGGGATTGAAAAGGAGAGGAAAGTGTGAATAGGCTTATTCTGGGGCAAAGAAAAAAAAAAAGGAGAAAGCAGGAAGAGAGGAGAAAGACCTGAGAATGCCTAAAGCATCGCAACGACATGAAGGAACATGAAGGGATACAAATGGAAAGATGTGCAAAAGGAGATCCCCTCTCCTCCAGGGAGGAGGGGCATGGCCGATGGGTGGGGCTTACTGCCGGAGTTCAACGTAATTGGCTGGGAAAAGTCCGAACGCACTCCTGCAAACGCCCCTCCACCAGCCCTCGTCAATCATCTCGATGTTGGTGATGATGTCATCGGGGTCGAAGGAGATCTCGTCATCACCGGCTGTAAATATATGTTTCAAAAAGAATTATTAAACGAATGATTAAAACAAGTCTATATGCAACATGTATTAATTTCAATATTTCATTTAAAAAAAAGAAAAAAGAAAAGAAAAAATATCCCCCTAGTGTCAAACGTGGTTAATCGACCAAAATGTGTTGGTCTACCAACTGCTCTAGGATTTCATTAGGCCGCCTTTAGCTTTGATCGGTGGTGGCCGATTCATATGAGAAAATGATTGCTCACGAGTCCTGAAATATGGCCGTGTTGTCAGGAAGAAACAGTCCACAGATGTGATAACCTGCTCATTCAGTACATTCAGGTCATCATTTGTTTGTTTGTTTTTTGCCATGTAATATTTCTGGGTCTAGACCTGATCAACAACGCTAGAACACAACACTGCCTCCAGAGGCCTGTACAGTGGCCACAATGTGCTGTATGATGGGTGCATCACTTCATACGCTGCGCTTAACTTCTTATCCTGAAGCACACATCGTTCTTGAATACGCTCAACCTGGACTCATGTGACTGAACGACTAGTAATGATTAGTCTATTTAACACAGGGTTCACTTGTGCAGCTGTTTAAGTCCAAGTGGATGTCCATGACATGCGGAGTCCCACAAGGCTCAATTCTTGCACCACTCCTGTTTAGCCTGTATATGATCCCACTAAGTCAAATAATGAGAAAGAACCAAATTGCCCATCACAGCTATGCTGATGATACCCAGCTTTACCTAGCCTTGTCTTCAAATGATTATAGCCCCGTAGACTCCCTCTGCCTATGCATTGATGAAATTAACATTTGGATGTGCCAAAATTTTCTCCAGTTAAACAAGAAGAAACCTGAAGGCATTGCATTTGGAAACAAAGATGAAGCTCTGTGAATCCTGTCACAATCCTGCGAGTTGTCACAGCTTCTACGATCCCTCCAGGTTTTTAACCCAAAAACACAAACCCCCTTAGTTGTTTTCATTGCTTGATGATAATCTGACCCTTTCTGAAATGGTGATTTGTTTTGGCCAGCCTGTGCATAACACTACAAGGAACCTGTACCTGTGCATTTTACACACATTAAATGTTGCACACATTATTTATTACTTTCAAATAAAAGAGGAGCAGAACATCGAAAGCTTTACTTCAAAATTATGGTCTCTACTTTAGCTTATTGAGGTCACTGAAAGGTAGAATACGACAAAGACTTGGGTGTAGGTAAGACACATTCATCAAGAGCATTCAGCATTAGCTTTGCAGGTCCAGCGCCACACAGGTAAAAGTCAGAGAGCAAACATGTCTTGGCTGATTTAAGGTAAAGTGAAAATGTGTACTTTTAATGCAATTCATGCAACAGTGTACATAAAATATAAAATTGTGACCCTATCTGTGAAAACCCAGGTTAAAGTCTTGTTCTTTTTTTTGTGATTTAACGTGTATGATTTTATTTAAAAAGGAAAAACTAAATTACAAAAATGCCTTCAGCTGGGTTTTCACAGACAGACTCACATGTATGAGTAGATGTGCTTATGACCAAAGAGGGGACGGGAGGATTGTTTCACTCACCAGCTTGATAATCATACAGAGCCACAGCAGTCAGTCCCAGTTCCTCTCCATATTTATAAGACTGATTGTCTAGAAACACAAACACACACTCCTAACTTCCTGACACACAGTAAACCAAAAGACGAATGGAGACCAAAATCATTATATAACTAAATGACTAAAGCAAAATGAAGCTAAACAATCTTAAGGGTCTTCAATTTACACGGAGATAAAATTTCTAGTTGAAGCACAGCACGATGATGAGACTCTTGGCCGCCGTATAACATGACCGGTCAGAGAGTGGAACACCTGATCCTTGAAAATCCTGAAAATCTATGGCCAACTTGTTACCGATTTGCAAAACAGGCGCACTGGTCTGTGGGAACCCGTACACACAACCATTCACAAACACCACTTGCACGTAACTCGGCTTTTACGGTCCTGACCTCACTCCAAGACCGATGTGATTTTCCACATGTTTGGGCCATTACGGGTGTTTCTGGGAGGCCAGTGTTTCAGACATGAAGCATCCTGGCTCTGGTGTACTGAGAAAACTTTCTACCCATCTAAGAACTAGTGAATAAGTGCGTTAGTGTAGCAGGGGATTGTTTAGATAAATAAAGGGAGTCTTTACCCTCAGGGGTGGCTCAGTGGTTAAGGCATTGGACTATGGTTCGGAAGGTCCCAGGTTCAAGTCCCACTACCACCAAGTTGTCCCTGTTGGGCCCTTGTGCAAGGCCCTTAACCCCAACTGCTCAGATGTATAATGAGATTTAAAAATGCCTAGATGTAGATGTACCCTCATAATTGCGTTCTGTTGGACTTGAACACCCTAAACATACTAAAAGCATCCAATGTTGGCTAACTACTATAGTCTGTTGTAAGCTATTAACGCCTTTAAAGTCTTTTTAACACCATGAGATGAAATGTCTGATCGATTAACAGTTAAAATCTGTAATTACAAATTGATCTAGGCATGCTACTTCTTTGTATACCGACTTCAAATCAGTCACAGAAATGATAGAATCTTAATCCACGTTTTCAATCCATCACATTTCCTCAGTGTATTAAATATCTGATGTATTGTGAGTCTCTCGCCACCTTGCTGTTTATTGAAGGGGTGGTGGATATGTTACCTGTAACCTGGTACTGCTCATCCTGATCGGTGTTCTGGTAGATGTCCTCCTGCTCTGTGTGCGGCTCTACCTCGTACACGTGCTCCTCGGGCTCAGGCGTCTTCCTGTGTGTGTCATGAGTCTGATACTGGAACAAAGCACACATCAACAAGTGCTTATCAGAAAGTACACAAACAGGCAACGTTTAATAACAGGAACATGTGGAGAGACGGTGGTACAGAGGGTAGTATTGCTGCCTCACAGCTGGCAGATGGATTAGTTAAGTTGACTCTAGGTGTCAATGTGTGTGTTTGATGCGCCCTAGGATCCTAGAGATAGAGACTCCAAGTAGTGTTAAAGTAGTGCACTTTAAAATGTAAAGATGAGTTACCTGGTAGGTCTCGGTGTTGGAGGTGGGGCTGGGGGTGGGGCTAGGGCTGGGGCTGGGCTGTGGGGAGGGATCTTTAGTTTTGGCATGTTCCTAAAGTGAACCAGGATGATATGATTAAGAAACCAGGATGAACACACATGTAGTCTTTCATGCACTCAATCTTTTCCATGGATTCTTGCATGCACTCAATCTGTTCCATGCACTTTTTCACACATACACACATACACACATACACACATACACACACACACATACACACATACACACATACACACATACACACATACACACAAACCTCTGCCTTTCTGCGTGCTTGCTCTTGCTCCTGCTTTTCCTTGGCTTCTCGTCTGGCTCGCTCCTCCTGCGCCCGTTTCCTGTCCTCTTCCTCGTTCTGCTTGGCCAGATTCTCAAAACGAGCCTTAATGCTTCCTGTTGCTCTGCCAGCTAAAACCAAGAGAATAACTTACATTCTCAGACGGTAATGATGCACAAAACAGAACACCACAAACATTCTTTATTTTTGTGCTACAGTGGAACCTTGGATTACGAGCATAATTTCTTTCCGGAAGCGGGCTCGTATTCCAAAACACTCGTAAAACAAATCTAATTTTCCCATAAGAAATAATAAAAACTCCTGCACTTTACCTTTACAAAAAGTTTAAATAAATCCCGACATAAGTCTTTCCGTTTGTGCGCGCAAGCGTGGAATTAGCCTCTTTGTATGTGGAATTAACCTCTTCCCACGCCTCACACAGTAAACCCCCCCCCACCCCCCTTGGCTTTTTAAGTTTCACAACAAACACACAGAGACAACGGAGACACTATTTTAACAGAAAAAAAGAAATCTCTCTAATAACACTCGTGTGAGTGCATACTAACATGTGTGATTCATGTTACTCGGCACCAAGACTTGTGCGGTTTTTCAAGTCAGAATTTATTAAAAATCTTTGCTCGTCTTGTGGAACACTCGTAAACTGCATTACTCGTAATCTGAGGTTCCACTGTACTTCATATTGACCTCAAGCTTTATATAGGAGTTTTTAAAGCTGCATGTGCTGCCTTTCTGGACTGTTTGGTTCGCAGTCCCTGCTTAAAACCAGCTATCTACTGTGCAATACTAATAAATTATTTTCTTCATTATCTACGTACTTATGAATTATTATGACCTTATTCCCTATTGATTTAGTTAATTCGATTGGCAGACGATCATTTTTAAAGCACAAATGCTTTTAGAAACGTATGATTTGCTTCATGCACTTCTCAGAATATTGAAAAACAAAATTTAAAAAATTTCCTGACAAAGTAAATTTCACAATTTGATCAAGTTTCCAGCTTATAGCTACGCAAGTTTATAAATATCAGCCGTCAAAATGTTTGTGGTGCTTCTGTGCCACTTTAATAGTGAGTTTAACTACAGGAAATAGATATACAGTACACGTGTAGTAGTTATGTGCAAAGGTTCATCATGTGAGCAGGTTTCCCAGGTCACAAAATATCACAGATGTGTACAAACAGAAATAACTGTGGGTGAGCGATAAAATAATTTTTTTTTAAAAACCTACACGCCATCTGTACATCTTCCCTTACTTTTTTATCTACATACTGTATGCCTTGTAGCTCCAGTGTAAAACTACTGACTGTGAGGCTGTTACCTGCTTCCACAGGTTTGGTCCTCTGGTAAGCAGTAGAGGGTTTCTCAACCTCGTCAAATGTTCCTGCACTCTGAAAACACACGTGTATGCACAAAAAACTGTTAAATAAATCCAGCGTTCTACTCCACCACCATGGTATACTCATTTCAGATGCAGATTATAAGACCTTGTCCATTCGATCCTTCTGCACTCCATATTTCCCTCCAAACCCTTTGGAGTAATCTACAGTAAACACAAAAGGGGAGAAAAACATCAGTATGGTTGATTCAAATCATCACAGCATTCCCGTGAGAATGCGGAAGTCCGAGAGCGATGCTCAGAAACATCGAGGAAAGAAAAGGAAGCGCGACAGGGCGCAGGAGCACGAGGAGACCGTCATTCTCAGCAGCCATGTTCATGTTCCGCAGCAGTCATTCGGGGCTGAGGGTTGCTCTAGGCTAAGCAAGAGACGGTGCGTATCGTGTGTGTGATGCGCGCATACTGTCGGAGGTCTGAGGGTGAGCATGCGTGTACAGGACATATCAGTGACGTCAGAGCACAAGGGTCTTGCAGAGCACATCCTAAAGCTGACTCAGGGTCAAGAAGGACATAGCTCAGGTTCATCTTCATTAACCGTTCACAAACTTTGATGCGATTGTTCCAATTAGTAGTTCTGCTTAGAAGCAGGCCACTGAGCAGAGAGGGTCTCAAAGAGTTTTGCAGGTCAAAGTACTCCGGGATCCTCAGCTCTGCTTCAAGCAGCACTGAAACATTTCATCATGTGGTGTTATGACATGTTATTAGAGCAAGGCCGCAATTCTCTGCTCAACTTGAACCTAAGCTCTGCCCTTGCAAACCTAAGACGGGCGCTCGTTTCTTAAAAGCGGAATATTCATAAGCCTGAGACATTTGTACACGACAAAATAGGCAAAGGGGTCAGGGTGGTAAAGAGGACAAAGACTTATGCCTTTTTGAGACTCGTGCTTAGCCAGACTCTCTTTGTGGTCAAAGCCAAGCGCGCACTGATCCTGCTTCTCAACCTCCACCCCGAATTTCCCTCCAAACCCACGCTTATAATCTGCAAAGACAGACACACACATGGGGAGACACACAAGGCAAGATGACAAGACAGACAGGACACAGAAACCCAATTCCCCAGGAAGGCACCACAGGAAACGGCTGAAAGCCCAACGTTAATGCGGCATCGTGGAGAAAAGAAAAAAAAACACTAAAGCATACTGAACCGAATGTCCGCAGGTATCGGTGGGTAAAATGGGTGCTTTATGAAGAGCTTTACAGATCAGTCTGGGTGCGTGGAGGTTAAATAAAAATCCAATTTGAAAGGGTTGGGGTATAAAAATGAAGACCTGAGGACACTCGGTAAATAGTGCCATTACTGTACCAAGCATTTCCATAGAAAAAAAAACAACCAAATGAACATGTTATCTTAGAAATCTCTTTAAGTCAGAGATTACAAAAATATGCCTTTACCGATCACTTACCCTGCTACAAGTGGAATGAAAGACATGTGCTTTTGTTAAAATAGCAATTCTGAAATAGTAATGGATGCTCCTCTTTACACCACCTTGTTAGTGACTATTTTTAGTTTTATTCTTTGAAGTGCACTAATATTAACATATTCAGCACAAACTGTACTGACGTTTCATCCAAATCTATAATAATTGCATGTACAGTATATTTAGTTCATGCCAACACTTTGCTAAAGATCACAAAAAATGAACATTTACCAAAAAAAAAAAAAAACTGTAAGAGGCTAATTATTACAATTATTGCTTAAAACTGGAAAATATAAAAAAATAAAATAATAATAATTATTATTATTATTATATATTATTCAATTAGCAGATTCATCATTTGTAAAACTTTTACAACTTCAATACATTAATGCCCAAACTAAAATACATAAATTAACAACTTTTTTTTTTTTTTTTTAAACCAAGCTAAAAGCTAGTCAACAACTGACTTTCCAGCTGAAACACAACTCAGGTCGTGCATTCCTGCATTCCTGATTTCCTTCTCTTTCAGACTTGTGGAACTGAGTCACTGCAGCGTCTGTAGATTGTAATGAACTGCCCATACTTCCCTACTTCCCTTTGCGGAAGTGCATTTTCCTAGCCCATCAGAATGCCTACACCAGAAAGAGCTCAGAAACCACAGAGAAAATAAAAGGTTACAGGAAATAAGGCATTACAAACCCATTTGTTCAGCTTTTCCAACCTGCATTTCTGACGAACAAAACAAGAGTTTGGTGTAAGAGTTTTTATTCAAGGTGAGATCCTTTTGTGATATTCAAGTTGAAGCACAACTACAAGCTGACGAAGGCCAGATTAGCTCTTAGCTCTCCTAGTCTTAAGAAACAGACAATGAGGTGTAGCTCCTAAAAGTAAAGTTAAGGTTATTATCATGGAATAAGTCTTACTGTCTATACAGTACAGGGGCTGGACAATGAAACTGAAACGCCTGGTTTTAGACCACAATAATTCATTAGCATGGTGTAGGATTGTTACTCTGCTAATTAAACCTTCACACTCTGCTCTTACTGGTGAAATGTGCATTCAATGAATACTGGCCTCCAGGCTGGTCCAATTTAGCCATGAAACCTCCAACACTAAATGGGCCAGTGATCTAGTTTCATTGTACAACCCCTATATATATACACATACAATGGATCCGTGGCTACAAAAATCACATAGAATTGCCATAACATTTCCATTGACATGTAGACATTTGGCTGACGCTCTTACCCAGGACGACTTACAAAAATGCTTTGAGGTTCACACTGGGTAACTAAGCTACTAACTAGAAGTACCATTAGTCAAACATTGTTGGGATTTTATTTATTTATTTTGTGGCTGGGGACCCAAATACCTAGGAAACAGATTAGTCTTTAGTCATCGCTGAAAGATTGCCAGTGACGCAGCTGTACAGACACCTAGAGGGAAAAAAAAATTAAAAGCACCAATTCTCTGGTACATCGTCAGTATTTTGTTAAATTTCTACCCGACAGATTTGTCCTTCTTCGGCAGGGCAATGTAATGTTGGCCAGGGTAAGCCTTATGCTGCGTCTTACATCAATAAATGAGCTTAACTTCCGAATAGTAACACTGAAGCTGAGTCATGGAACCGTCGCGTTTCTGGCACCGAACTGCTGGAACTCTCACAGTGGTCTAATTCAAAACACATGTCTTTGGCTTCTTTTATGGCTGTTTTGGGTAAAACAAAATGGCGACTCCTGGGAGGAGCTGAGGAGAGTTTTACCCCTTGTTTTTCACTCTGGAATACTGCAAACTTCACAAATAACACACGCATCTGAAGCGAGGATCAAAAAGTAAAGAAATATGAAAATGTAAAGAAAATAAAAGATGGGGGACGTGCAGTTTTCGCATGTTTTTTCTTTTGCATGTACACACACACACGCACACACACACACTACAGTGGAAAAACAAAACCAAACGTTTTCACACAGTCGTGACATTTACTCATTTCTCACATCCCCATTTTCGCTACAACTTTACTTTCTTTCAGAAACACAACTCGGCTGTGCGTTACCTTTCTGAGACTCGTGAAGCTGCAGTTTCTCCTGATGGTCCCAGCCGAGGGCGGATTTATCAACACGGTCTGTCTGCACGCCGAACTTTCCTCCGAAACCTTTCACATAGTCTGGAAAGCATAAGGGGCATATTTTAAACATATTGTATGAATTATGAAAAAAAAGAAGAAGCTGAAACTGGATTATTAAGTGGAGTTTAGGAAAAGTTATGGAATAACCACAGCCACCTCAGGGTTAAAACACAGCCCAATGAGAAAAATCTGAAACGGCCTTCAAGATAGGGGTATGACGATACACAAAATCTTGCTTCGGTATGTACCTCGGTTGAACAGTCACAGGTTAGTACGTGTTCAATAAAATGTTCTCCTTAATATCATTTAATCTAGTTGATATAAATGGCACAATTCGTTCTACATAGGGAACATGAACTTAATGTCATGAAAATGCAATCAACTGAGAAATCAATGTGGCATCCCCTCAAAGACAAATTCTTTCTCTGGCACTGGAGTGATGTCATACTGTAATATGGCTGACACAGCAGCAGAAATAAACCGAATCACTTCTTACCTTTAAATGAGGTATACTAACCCTCAATTGGTCATATGTAAAAATATATACATATAGGTCACTCTGGGTAAGGGTGTCTGACGAATATAAATGTGAAATCTAAAACAATACCTGTACAGTTCACTGTTTTTAGAAACAAAATATACAGTACACCCCTTATCTCAGGTAGCTGCTTAGCATGTAAATGAGGATGGGTTCCCTATTGAGTCCGGTTCCTCTCTATTGCCATCTCAGGGAGTTTTTCCTTGCCACTGTCACCCTTGGCTTGCTCATCAGGGACAATCTCATTATCTAGACACATTTGCCTCCCACATACACACTTCCATACTGTACATTTTCTTTTCATTTTGTGAAGCTGCTTTGAGACAATGACCATTGTTAAAAGCGCTATAGAAATAAAATTGAATTGAATTGGATGTTCCTGACAAAACACAAAGCTTCCCATTTTGGTTTCTTTGTTGAATGTGCCAAAGGTGGAAATGACATATTCCCACTCAGACGTTAGCACTTTGGATGGAATATGAAATTAACATTGAAATAAACTTGCTTAGTTTTTCCTCTTTTGAACCTGTAACAAACGTCGTACATGTGAAACTTTTAACTGATGATTTAATTAAGATGCTGACCCTGATAGAAAGGCACCAGAACACCCAGTGCACCGCAGCCTGCCAGGCACAGCAGGCAAAGAGCCCAGGGCCACCGACCCGGCTTCCAAATTAAAGCGAGCACCCACAGGACAAACAAGTCCGATCCACAAACCGGCACTTGCCCTGCTACAAGTGGAATGGAAGACATGTGCTTTTGTAAAGATAACAATTCTGAAATAGTAATGGATGCTCCTCTTTCCACCACCTTGTTAGTGACTATTTTAAGTTTTATTCAGCACACACTGTACTGACATCTCGTCCAAAACTAGAATAATGGCCTGTGCAGTATATTCGTTCATGCCAACACTTTACTACAGATCACAGTCACAGATCACAGTGTGAGCTGTTTCAAAAAAAAAAAAAAAAAAAAAGTCAACATTTAGAAAACAAAAATACCAATGTGAGAGACAAATTATTAGAATTATCGCTTAAAAATTTAAAATATTTACACTTTTTGAATGATTCAATTAGCAAATAAGACCAAAACTGTCTTATACATAAGTTCATTTATGTACTGTTCTTTTTATTTATTTTTTTTAACCAAGCTAAAAGCTAGTCAACAACTGACTTTCCAGCTGAAACACAACTCAGGTCGTGCATTCCTGATTTCCTTCTCTTTCAGACTTGTGGAACTGAGTCACTGCAGCGTCTGTAGATTGTAATGAACTGCCCATACTTCCCTACTTCCCTTTGCGGAAGTGTATTTTCCTAGCCCATCAGAATGCCTACACCAGAAAGAGCTCAGAAACCACAGGAAAAATAAAAGGTTACAAACCCATTTGTTCAGCTTTTCCAACCTGCATTTCTGACGAACAAAACAAGAGTTTGGTGTAAGAGTTTTTATTCACAGTGATATCCTGACTTGCTGTCAGCATCTTGGTGACAGACCCAAAACCGGGGTAGTTTTAATGTTCTGCCTGATCGGTCTATATATTAACATTTACACCTTCAACTAAAATATTTCAAAAATCCTGTTAGTTTCACTCGGAACACAACGCGCACCAAACCAAACATTCTGTAATGAACGATACAAATTTGAAATGTGCGTACTGTTACATCCCTAGTGGAAAATATCAAATACAGTTGTGCTCGGAAGTTTGCATGCTTTGGGAGAATTTGCATGAGGTGTACTGTAGTGCATCGCAAACCTTTCTGAGACTCGTGCTTCTCCGTTTTGCCCTGATACTCGAAGCCCACTGCACTTTTGTCCACTTTATCGGTTTCCACTCCAAATTTGCCACCGAATCCTTTGGCGTAATCTGCAGATAAACAAATACAGAAACAAGAATAAAAACAAAGAGCTTGTACGATATTAATGACTGTTGTTTACATCACTGGGAGTTCACCGTGTGCTCATACACAGCGGGCTACGAACTGAGGAAATCATTAGTTATTTAAGACATCGAATCAATCATAAAGAAAGAAAGAAAGAAAGAAAGAAAGAAAGGAAAGAATTAGCAATTATCAGCAGCATCAGAGGATCATGGGAAACGTGGAACAAACCTTTCTGGGATTCGTGTTTCTCGGTTTTTCCCTGATAATCAAAGCCTACAGCACTGTCGTCCACGCGATCAGTCTGAACACCATACCGACCCCCAAAACCGGTGGTGTAATCTACGACACACATATACACACATACACACCGCAGCAGCCAATCATGGCGAGCGCGGGGGTTGTGGGGAGGGAAAAAAGCAACAGAAATTACACAGGGTAGCAAGCGGAGATGAGCAGCAGTGCATCTGAGGAGTTTCCACCCAAATGCAACCACTTGTTTCCATGGCAATTAACTTGATGACATGTGATGAACAGATTCGCTCGCTCGCTCGCTCACTGACTCACACACACGAATATTCAAATGCGCAGCATGTTCTTGAACGTATAGCGTTTGGATGGTAATCTCACTGCAAAGCTGATGACTGAACTTGGTGCTTCTGCAAAATTACTTAGCTGATTAGATAATTACACGAGAGGGCAGGGATACTCAAAGCGGGCAGTGTGTGTGCATGTTAACGGTCACATTACTCAAGTCTCTGGTTTAGCTTTACATATTCACTGGGGTGTTCAATAAAAAGTGTACTTTAAAAACTTGCAGTGAATTTCACCCATGCTTTTTTTTTTTTTGATGTGATGGCCAATTCATGTGGAGAAATGATTTCTCATCCTCCCAGAACTACTCTTTCACTGTATAAAAAAATGTAAAAAATTTAAATAAAAATAAGAAAAGCCTGGCAATTATACGGACCTGACCAATAAAAGCAACCCCAGATCATAACACTACCTCCAGAGGCTGGTACACTTGTGGGCACTATGCAAGATGGTACATGTGCTTCCTTCCTTAACCTGACAAGCCGGTCGCTCGGGAGTAGAGTCTGGACTTACTGGAACACATGACCTTTCTCGACTGCAATGATTAGTATAACCGTTTCGTCCTAATTCGGTGACTTCTTGTTACAGTGTGTGTAGAAATCCTCTTAGTTTTACTATTAGACATCGCTGTAATTTAGATTGTGACAATCTATTTTTTTTTTTTTGCACTCCCCTTAAATTGATGTCTTTTCTCGATTCATGACAATAATTTGACCCTTTTGAAACAGCCGAGTGTCATAATTCAGCTATACACATCGGCATTTTGTACATGGGAGTCTTTTAACTTTAGTCCACATACAGTATGACGTAAATGTATATCATTTCTTTTTTATTATCAGTTCTCTATTGCAGGTGAGTGACGTCATGTTGTTGAGTACAGAATGACAGGACACTGACTTTAAGCCACCGAGGCTGCTTAGACTAATTACAGACAGGTGACAAATTAAAGGAAAAAAAATTTTTTTTTAAACTGTTGCACCGATATCTCTGCAGGAGCACGTTGTTTTATGCCACGGTTTCAATCTGGATGTCATTTTGGACTGAAGTGTCACTACAAACCAGTACAAATTTCTTCTAACTGCTCCTTTTTTATCCTATAATAAATCATATCTATCCTTGTAAATAAAGCTCTCTCTTCCAGATTGACACAATTATCATTAATTTTTTTCTTTTAATGGAAAAGAAAATTCTCTTACATAATCAACACACCATGGGAAATCATTTGGAACAATGCGGTTTGTCACACTATTTCCGGAGAGGATTTGTGGTGACCCAACACCCAAGTAAGACACATTAAGTTGTGTTTTTTTTTTCTTCCTGAAATATTTTTTTTTGTCCATCTGTAAATCATGAAAGCAAGCATGCGCACAAGTGTACACTGATGTCTGATTGCGTTTGTATGCACGTATAAGAGAAGCACAGTTAGCTCAACATGAAGCTGAACAGAGCAACAAGCTCGCACACACTCCAGGAAATGAGCTAAAAGAGATACGCAAGAAGTGAGCCTCACCTTTCTGTGAGGCATGTTTCTCGGTTTTCCCAGCATACTCAAACCCTACGGCAGACTAACAGGAGACGAAAGAATAATAATTTTTTTTAAAAATTACAGGATGGAAGGAAACATATTTCCTTCTGACATTCATTTTAAATGCATTACAATAGTTCTGAACATAGATCTGAATAAAATGAATCATTTTTTACTGTTGATATCAGAAGTAAACTGGTACCTGGTCCACGCGGTCACTCTGAACCCCGAATTTACCCCCAAAGCCTTTTGCGGTGTCTGTCTGGGAGCAATGCTTCGACAGTTTACTCTGATACTCGTGACCCACAGCCGACTGCAACAAAACATTCAAAGGGGGAAAAAAAATGTTACACGGCAGAACATGCACAAGTCATATCTTAGTCATTTCTAGACAGACATTGAGCTGGGTTTCCAGTGTTGATGAGACGATCATCGTTCGCTTTAAATGCACAAGATCATCAACTATAATCGATTATGAAATATGGCAATTGATTGGTAACAATTCCAGTAGGTTTTTTTTTCCTGTACACCCAGGCAGCTGCTGTTTAGTAAGAAATGGTTACATCATTACCGTAATATTTAATATATAAGGTGGACAGATGTAGGAGTCAAAAATTATCTGCACGTTGATTGTTGAATTCATTTTAATTAACTTGTAGAAAATGCAAATACATAACTTTGTCCATCCCTCATCAAGCTTTGTTTTTTTTTTTTAGCTGGAGCTGCAAGCCACAATCATCAGAAGTGAATCTTCGTCCTTGTAGTGCTCTTTCAGGGGTCCGATGGGAGCAAGATGGGGACTATAGGGAGGATGCTTAAACACTTCAAACAGTGCGGTGTCGACAGTTTGGGCAGAAGTGTGCGGACGGTTGTCATTATCCGTGGACGGACATCCAGCTCCTTCCTGATTGCTAACGCTTGTGCGACCTTCCTTAAATTTCTATTTCCACTCAATATGCACTCGTTTATGACCAGGTAGACCCTCATACCACAAAAATAAATAAATAAATAAAAATGATTAAAATCACTGCATGCTGCTGTTCGTTCATGCAAATCTCAAGTGGGGCGTCCATTTTTGCTCGCACTGCACGTACAAATGAAATGATGTAACACGTTCACACCTGAAAAGCAGTGACTGCCGAGATAGTAGCCGTGAACTGAAAGCGGGAAAAACTGAACCAAAAGTGTTGAACAAAAAGCCAACAGAAGTTTTTATATACCCAGAGTGCAGAAATGTTTTTGACGAACCCACGTAATTAATTTTTTTTTTATTTAAAAGCAATTATAGATTGATTGATTGATGTCCGTGTAATTGGGGTAATGTAGCCGCCACCATTATTCTAAACACTGCTCTACATTCATACACATTTCTGGTTTCAGGCTTTTTGGCATTTCTTCCATAAACTGTCTCATAGCTGGGATTTGAACCAAGACCCTACTGATGAGTGGTCGCAAAGCCAGAACCATCACATTACCTTTTCTCCCCAAGAAAACGGCACGCTTCTACTTCTTCAGTATGTGTTTTTAAAATTCCACTTTTCACCACCATGCTGCATGTGTGTGTGTGAGGACAGGGCTATTTTCATAGAATATCTATTCTCTCCTTGTTAATCAATAATGAAAGCGAGGGAGAGCCAGGACCCTGCTGATATAACATGCTTCATAAAGAGAAAGAAAAAGACAGAGGAGGGAGGGGGAAAAAAAATCTCAGCAGCCATTTACAGCCAAAACCAGTCTGATCCAGCTGCGTGGACAACACCACCAGTGCCACCATGGAGCGACATGATTATGGGATTGCAAGACACAAAGCGTACATGTGGTGCTTATTATAATCTGTCCAAAACTTTGTGCCTCAGATGTCGTCTGTCTTTATGCTTCCTTGTGAATGGGACAGACTTTTCTGCAGAGATGAGATCCTGCCCACTTAGACAGCGTGCTCCCAGATGGAACAAGGCGTGGAGCAAGATGTTTCACACAGCACACGTGGCATGACGTGCTGCGTCAAAACCTCATTCCATTTCGATCCACGTCGCGCTCCTGTGTTTCATGCACTAATTTTATATTCCATGAGGAGCCTTATAGAAAACCCAAGGCAAACACAAAACCACACTTTAAATCGATGTTGTATAGGTTACAGCTCTAACTGGATAAAAAGTGTTTGGAAGCTCTGAATCCTTCCATGTTTTTAGCTGAATGGTTTTGTCATCAATAATGCGTTCCAGCTTCTTTTGGTTTTTGGACGCTACATCTACTCTGTTGCATCTGATCACCTATAATGACGCAGTCGTCTTTTTTCGATTCTATTACACTATCATTTACAAAACAGTTTCAGTCCGCCAATTCGTTCGCTCGTGCATCATTCCAAGAGTGCCATCATTTCCTTTCACCACACTGTGATGTTTCTGTGTCGACCACTTGGATCTGCTCGGTTCCTTGGATCTGCTCGGTTCCCCAGCTGAAATGCGACTTCCTAGTTTGAAACTGGTACCACGTCAGCGAACATGGGAACAGTATTTTTTTAGGAATACAACTTTCCACTTAAAACAAGAAAGTCCATCAGATCCAAGATGAAAAATAAGTCGAGATGCCAAAGGCAAGGTCAATGGGAGCTCTCTCCATAGATAGCTGAAGTGCTTTAGTAGCGAGTGTGGCTACTTCTCCTGCATCCATTTCTGCTAGCGAAGCAATAAAACTCGCTTTCTTTTATAGAGAAGCAATAACAAATTGTATAAATAATGAAGAATTCGAGAAGGAGAAAAAAATTTGTATATTTGTATATATTTGATATTTGGACACCATTCCTGAGCAAAAAACTATTTTTATGATTTTTTCTTTGTATTGCTCATGTCTTTGCATGACAGGGTGCCATAGACAACATTCTAAATAAAAGCCAGGCCGAATAGCATGTGTACTAGAACTCAGCATAAGAACTTCATGGCTGAAATTTAGCTGTGGTGCCTTGACCAGGTGCAGGTATGAACTATTCATTACAAAACCAGTGTCAATAATTTATCAGGCTCTTTTCTTTTGATGCCCTTGTGTTCCATTAATATATATAAAAATAACTAACTACTTCCCACTTCCTGGCTGGCGTACCCTAGGCCTGCCACAATGCTCTGCTGGCTGCTTGGAATCTGGCTTCTGTACACCACCACATCCAAGTTTTGGGTTCATGTACATGATGGTGAAATTTACTACTAAGCAGTGACATGACATAAAGCCGAATTATTCAGCTAAGCCCAGGGAGCGATCTATATCTTTTTCATATGAGATATATATAAAAAAAAACAGATATGAGAACATTAATATCTGATGCACCAAAACACCAGACTACTGTGTTTGCAACATCTGCAAGTTGCAGCTCGCCCAATACAGGACAGGCGTAAAAATGCAGTACTAATAAGAAGGTGCGAAAAAAAAATGTCTCATTGCGCCAGATTTAGAAAAGGCTAATTTGCCTTACTCTAGTTGGCCTAGTTCTGTTTTGTTTTACAGAATACAATTTGTTTTTAATGAAATATGTTGCATCCTTACTTGTCATTTATGATTACCTGGTCTTTCCCAGGAATTGCATATTGATTCATCAGTCTTGCCTAACTTTTTACATTTAAATATCACATTCTTCTTGTCATGTAATGACCTGCTATGTATAATGCAATAAAAATGCCTAGGCGCGATTGCCAAGTTACCACTTGCAGAACTTCAAAAGGGCCCACTGATATCATTCAAGGCAATTACTGCAGTGCAACGTGGGACATAAAGGTCATATCGTGGGACATAAAGGTCATATCATGCAGACTGGAGCCAAACATGTCCCTGATCCATGGGCAAAAAATGTGATAATCCAAATCGTGTAATATTTGTGATCAGTGTCACAGTAATTTTGCACACCATTCCCTAATGTAAGCTTCAAAATGGGATTCTGTCGCCCAATACTGCGATGAACTGATACCAACAATGTTGATTTATTAAACATCTAATTCAGGGGTGTCCAAATCCAGTCGTGGAGGGCCAGTGTCCAACACAGTTTGGTGCTTCTTCTTCTCAAACACAGCGGATTTAACTAATCTGCTAATGACTAGGTTCAGTGGGTGTGTTTACGTGTTGGTGAATTATAAACTGTGCTGGTCACTGGCCCTCCAGGACTGGATTTGGACACCCCTGACCTAATTTGTATAAAAGCTGTAAATGTATAACCGTCCTGGTTTCCGGAATAATTTCCCGAACAATCACTTTTTTTTCTTAATTGCCCAATTTATTGTTTCATCATCAAGATCCAAGCCCATGAGCTCCTCAAAATAAAGTGAAAAACATAGAAACAGGAAGTAAGAGAAAAACGGTAAAAAGGGTAGTGAAAAAAACAACAACACTGCTCTCACCTTGTCCATTCGGTCCTCCTGAACACCAAACTTGCCCCCATAACCATGCGAGGCTTTGGGCATGGTCTCCAGCTCACGCTGCTTCAGATCACTGTGCTCACATGACACCTTCTCACGCAGCTTGTGGATGCTGACGGAGCAAGAAGAACACTCGGGATGTTTAACTGTGTTCACCTCACGCACATCACTTCATTCTGGCGTTATACTCATTGCTGAAATGGCTGGGTATGAAATCCTCTCATAAGGAACTGAAATTTCTCAAAGTTCTGCACACGTGTACACTCCTAACACACATCTGGTGTCATCTGCAGGACTGCCAGACCCATAATACACTACTCCCTCAGATTGTTTACTTCTCTGTGCCATATTATGTGAATGACTTCCTTTAATGCGCAATGTAATAAAGTAACATATATATAAAAAAAAAAAGAAATAGAAGTTAAAAGGTATATTTCAAAAGTAACGATGTAATATTAATTGGAGTTTTAAAAAGGACCATTTAATAATGTTAACCCTGTATATAAAAATGCAACAAATTCTAAAAAAAGGTAACAAGCATAAAAAGAAGCCCAAATATTGACAAAACAATATGTAGTCACAAAATCTGAAAATGCAATAATTATTCAATCCTGAAATAAAGTTACTTTTTGTTTTTTTATTAAATATTTTGAAAAAAAATAATAATTATCATAATAACCCACTTGATGTGCTCCTGATGTCCGGACCCCTCCACTGTTTTTGCGCCCCATCGCTGCTCTTTCTCACTCACATCATTCTGTACAAAAAGAAATTAATTAATTAAAATGATGAGTCTAGAGGAATAAAGACACCAAAAAAACAAAAAAAAAGTTTGTCCATCACAACCAAAGACGTGTGTCTAATCAAAAATATTAATCCCTCCCTTTTTTTTATTTATTTTTATTTTACACACTTAAAATCATTTTGATCATGAAATAAAGTTCAATATTACACAGAAAAATAACCTGAGCAAATAAACACCAGTCCACCTCTGAATGGCAAAAATAAATGAATAAATAAGGTTTTGGAGTGGCCTAGTCAAAGTCCGGACTTAAATCCTGTGGTCTGACCTTAAACTGAGCGGTCATGCTCAAAAGTCCTCCAATGTGGCCGAATTAAAACAACTTTGACAAGAAGACTGAGACAAAACTCCTCCACAGCGATGTGAAAGACTCATGGTCAGTTATCATAAATACTTGATTGCAGTTGTTGCCGCCAAGAATGACATAACCAGTTATTAGTTTTAGGGGGCAATTACTTTTTCACAGAGGGTCAGGTAGGTTTGGACAGCTTTTTCCTTGGCAAATACATTTTCACAGCACTGTGTATGGGTGTCTGTATATATGCACACACACACACACGCACGCACGCACAAATGTAATCTGCTCCTGAGGTCATAAATGCAGATAAATTCACACACCTACAGTACAGTTATAAACAAATATTTACATTACATTTATTTTAAAGTTGAAATCCCATTTAAGCTTTCTTATTTAGTGCTAATCACTCTCTTCCCCCCCCCCATCAATAGCTTTTTCTCTTCTTACAGACTGAAAGCTGTCTATTATTAATGCCAACACAATTCATATCCAAAGAGAAACACACACTTTTCACCATCTCCTGCTTGCTAATGTAAGCTGTGCTGCATAATGTAGCGCTTGATAATTATTTCCACATTTGCGTTTGCAATAATGTTATCGCTGCACTAAAAACAGCCGCTGCTGCCATCTTGAAGCCAGAAGCACTTTCGTCCTCAGCAGCCGGTTTGGAGTCACTCGGATAGAGCTCACAGAGTCTCAAAGATACAGTAAATGCGGCACTTCGGATGATTCTATAAGCCAGTTCTCATTTCAAATACAGATTTATTCTTCTGTTTTATGGAACTGTTTAATTGAGCGTGTGACAATTTAGGCATGCAGTACAAATCCTAACGATTTCATGGCTACACACACTTCTTTCCAGATTGCTTCACTAGTCTGACATTTCTGAGATGAAACTAAAGAAGCATCTCAGAATCACTGACTGTTCAGACGTTTGTATTATGTTCAAATTCCAAGACGAGGAAGGTAACCAAGTACATTTACTTCATTACATCATTTAATAATGTGATGTCAATAAATAAATACAATGTGATTATACCATACTGTAACTCTATTACCAAATGCATCTTCTGTTTGTATAATCACATTGCATTTATTTACTGTAAATAGGCCACTTCTGCACTTCTGGTGAGATGCTAACTGCATCTCATTGGCTCTGTACATGTACGGTACTCTGCACAATGACAATAAAGCTGAATCTAATCTAATTAAGTACACATTTTACGCATCTGTACTTCACTTAAGTAGATTTATTAGAGGATACAGTACTTTTATTTTTACTCCACTACATCATACGACAAATATGTTTACTTCACTACAGTCCGGCATGGTATTGTATTACATAACTACAGTGGTTTGTAGTATTTGAAGCAGGAAATTCACCATCTTCTGACAATTACGCATAATTGAGCTTCCATTGTGACATACTTAAAGGGTGTTTTGGAACGCCTACAGGTGATTTTGTTGCACTTGCGGTTGCAGATATTTTCGAATGAAAAGCTCAGGAGACAGACGGTGAAGAAAACAGCTCGAGAGAGAGAGAGAGAGAAAGAGAGAGAGAGAGAGGTAGAAAATGACAGAGAGAAAGAGAAAGAGAGACTTGACTTTTAGGTGTCTTTAATTTTGAAAACATTCATGGCATGTCTATCTTATTTTACACAAAGAAGTTCATAAATAAAATAGGAGTTAATAAATAAAATATACACATATACGCGTATATATGTAGAAACATAATAATAAATGATTGATTTTTAGAAAACAATTTTTCATTTTCACTTTCTTTTTTTTTTAAAGGAAGGATATGATGTACAAAAACGTCAATAAGTATGTAATCACAAAATAAAATCTATTTTGGTTTGATTTTGTCATAGTCAAATGGGAAGCACTAATAACTTAGAGTATATGTAGGCCGATAGTAGAATGAGGTACCATAAATTCATTATACAACATAACACCATCCATAAGATAAGAGTTAGTTAATAAATAAATAAGATAAACAATTCTATATGCTGTACATATATCTATATTAAAAGGTTAAAATTAGCAAGCCATTTTTGACACTGCATAAAATTTCCCCGTCCCCAAACTTTGTGGAAGTCCTGCAGCTTATTTATCATTKTTGCGTRTGCAAAKTMAATTTTCAGTCTGGTTTTTACGAGAGTTTTAAGCATGAGTTCTGGGTTCAAAAGTGCCTCAAGTGGTTGGTGCATCAATGTCTTTGATGTTAGAGATTTGTGACCTTATGAGGGCTCCTTTGGCCTGCTCGTGTAAATAAGAGCTTAGCGCCTTCTTTTTTGGTTCTAAGGAGTTCATTTTTTCCTTTTCCTTTTTAACAAATAGTTCATTTTCTAGGTTTGTTATCTCCCTCTCTAATTCTTCAACTACACCTTTTTTTATTGCATTTGTGTGTGCTGTATATTGTTGACAGAATATTTTGATTTGTGCTTTCCCCACCTCCCACCATGTGCCTAAGGATGTAAAGTCTCCTTTCCTTCTTCTCCATTCTTCCCAAAAGATTAAAAATTTAAAACAGAAATGTTGATCTTGGAGCAGTTTTAGGTTAAAACGCCAGTAGAATCGAGGATTTGTTTTGTCAGACAATATAAAATCTATTGTGACCATGTGATGATCCGAAAACCCACTAGGGTGAATGGAACTCTTCAAGATTTTGTTTCTGTCCGTTTTTGTAATGTAAAATCTGTCCAGTCTTGCAGCACTTATTCTYGTGTCAGTTGTTTTTATCCATGTGTATTGTTTTATTCCCTGGTTCTTTTCTCTCCAAGGATCKATAAGTCCACATGTTTTAATTATATTGTTTAGAACCTCAGAAGACTGAAAATGTGGTTCTACKGTGTTTCTATCTACTGTGAAGTCTAAGGTRCAGTTCCAATCTCCACCGATAACTACAGTGTGGTTACTACCATGTTGTCTGACTACGTCTCTTACTTTATGAAAAGTTTTCATTCTCTCACTTCCCTTTATTTGAGGCATAAACATTAATACATAAAAATATTTTTCCTTTTATTTCAGCTTGTACCAGCAGAACACGGCCCTGCTCTACCTCAATACTTTTAATAACATTTGCTTTTAATCTTTTTGARATTAAGATTGCTACCCCGGCACTGACATTTGTCCCGTGACTAAAGTAGAGCTGATCTTCCCACCTCATCCCCCATTCTGTCATGTTTTCTTTATCACTATGTGTTTCTTGTAGAAAAGCAACATCTATATTTTTCTGTTTAATTAATTGTATGACTACAGCCTGTCTTTTTCTATCCCTGCCCCCATTAATGTTTAAAGTACCTACTCTTAGCCTATCCATGTAAAAGAGAGGTAAGAGGGAAAAAAAAGCATGTGAAGACAGCTGTAGACAGAAAAGAAACACCCATGTGATGTGGCTTATTCATTTTTCGCGTTTTTTTCTAGGAGTCTTTCTGTTTTCTCTTTTCGTAACTTTGTTGCCATTTTCGCCAGGCGAAACCTCTTTTTTTTGCTTAGTTGTGCTAGAGTGGTAGTTTTTTGCACTTTTTCTATSGAGACCAGAAATTTGTCTGTGTCTGAGAAGTAATCAGATACCTCTWTGGAATCTCGATATGTTGTATCAAGAAAGCTATTGATTTCTTCTARTGTGTACATTTCAGTGGTTATGCTGTTCTTCTTTCTCTTCTTTGCAGTAGCATTGTTCTCTGCCYTTTCTTCTCCAGACTCATCGTCTTCATCGTCCTCATCGTCCATGTCTGTGTCTGTTAGCTCCAAATCAGGTTCACCGTCCATGCTAGCGTCTTCTGTGGCACTTCTGGGCTTCTCTTGAAGCATTTTTTCATTGTTTTTCTTACTGTCAGGCTTTTCCAGACTTCTATCTGCATTTTCTTTAGTTGTGTTTATTTCAGTTTTTTTAACATTGCTATTATTTCTTTTTTTCCTTTTATTATCCGTATTACTTACTGCTGAACCCGTTTGTTCTATTTCCACACCATTGTTTTCTGCTATTACATTCTTACTCTCCACCAGTGCGGTTCCACCTTCATTCACCTCCAGCACATCACTGCTCTGAGTTTCCATCTCAACACCGTCCTCATCTACACTGTGCTCCACTCTTGGAGTCTGACTGACGCCCCCTGTCTGCTCCACCACCCCACTGACCCCAGCACTGCTCTCAGTAACACACACTGCAGCAGCAGCCGCTCGAGCAGTGGCCACGCCCCCTGCACTAGCACCGGACTGTGCTACCCTCTCCTCCCGCACACACACACCGCTCGGYCCTGCCTCGGCACTGTCCTGTGTCCTGTGTGGACAGAGCACAGTTTTGTGTCCAATGTCTCCACACTCAAAACACCTCATGTTCCCGGTGCTCGCGTACAACATGTAAGATGAAAGAGAGAATGAGAGAGAGAGAAAGAGAAAAAAAGAGAAAGAAAGAGGAAGAAAAAGAGAAAGAGAGAAAAAGAGAGAGAGAGAAAGAAAGAGAGAGAGAAAAAAAGAGAGAGAGAAAAAGAGAGAGAGTGAAAAAGACAGAAAGAGAAAGAGAGAAAGAGAGAGAAAGAGGAAGAAAAAGATAGAAAGAGAGAGAGAAAGAGAGAGAGAAAAAGAGAGAAAAAGAGAGAAAGAGTGAAAAAGAGAGAGAGAAAAAGAACGAAAGAGAGAGAGAAAGAGGAAGAAAAAGATAGAAAAAGAGAGAGAGAAAGAACAAAGAGAGAGAAAGAGGGAGAAAAAGAGAGAAAGAAAGAAAGAAAGAAAGAAAGAAAGAAAGAAAGAAAGAAAGAGATACACACGCTTCAAAAGGAAAACAATCTCCAAATGACCAAAGACTTGAATGTTAACTGAAATTTACTAACCATCGTTTACCACGTTAGCTAGATACACGAGTCACACTAGCTTGGCGTGCAGATCATTGCTGTAGCTACAGTTTGCTCTCTCATTTCTCACAAGTAACTTCAAGTAAGAAGTAATGACTTTTGATGTGCATAGCTGCTATAACAAACATGATAACAAAAAGCAACTTGTTTCTCAGACACTCCGCTGCATTAAACACAAATATAAATTGCTAAAGAAATATGGATCATTCTTTATTTAATAAGAATATGCAATCCATGTCAAATTTATAGGACACACTTGTGATATAAAACTAATGAACGTTTGGGGGTGACAGCTTCACAGAAGGCAGATGGTAATTATTCTCCTGTACACAACTCTGCTTCCTCACCTCGAAATCAGGATCCGTCTCCCAGTCGTCGGTTCCGTCGTCAACACTAACGGAGAGGGAATGACCGGCTGCCGATTTCCACATCTGACACACAAACACACACATTAGACAAGAGAACTATAATATAGAGTGTAAGAGATTTGGGATTCACCGTGTAGACTCAATTGTATTTATTGTACTGTATACAAGTAAAATAAACAACAGTTTGACAAACATTGACATATTCCATTAAATGGCACACTTAACAGCTTAGTGTTTTTCAAATGAGTTTCCAGCTGCTGTAGCCTGTCAGTACTTAACCACCTGAGACCTGGACTCTACTGTTTTGAATGAATTTAATCAATGTCTTCTAAACAATTATACCCAACAGTCCACATATGATACAATATTATCGCAATATCTAGGCGCCGATTAAATTCGTATTGCGATTCTTTAAGTATCATTGTTTAAGTATTGTTGCTGTGTTGTGTGAATAGTTTAGAGTGCACCACCTGCAGGATCACAGAGGAACTGCAACATTTTGCCACCCCAAACCCAAACACATAAATTAATTTTTGAAGAAAAAAAAATATATATATTTTTTCTCCCCATCTATAACAGACAATGTAGTTGGTAGAAAATTTCACATCCTCACATGAGGACATACAGATCTCAAGAACACAACATGGAGGTCTTCCAAATCTTCCAAAAGTTTACACCCTGGCATATAAATCTCTATATATAATAGTCTTAGCATCTTGATCATTATCACCCTGAGCAGTCAAACGTGTTTCTAGATCAAAAAAACGATAAGCTGAATGTAATATGAGAATACAAAATAAAGCAGCTCATGACACTTGACCACCTAATTCCTTTATTTGGAATGAACTGGTTTACACGATTGTGGATTCTAGTGTTTCTGAAAGCATGGTTCAGTTGTACAACATCTGGATAAAATGTGTCATGGGCCTTCTGAAGCGGCGGCTCAGATGGAAAATGTTCTGACGGCCTCCTGGGTGCAATTACACCTTTTTTATTTAAATAAACAGATCACACGCATTAAAAACACAAGTGTAGGGAGAACTGTAATGTTAATTGTAATGTAATATTTCTTGCAGGTCAAATGCTTCATATCAAGGAGAACTACACTGAGCAAATCAATCCAGATTAAAGGCTTTCTGCATGTAAACACGTCTCTTATTGGATCAGCATCCATGTAAGCAAGCAGTTAAGATGAAATCTCTAATCAGATTTTAAAAATATAGTTCAAGTGAATGTAACTATTGATATGATGAAACTTTCTTTTATTTTGTGGTCTGCAGTTTTGCAGTCATTTTCTCTGCTTGGGAAGTTTCCCAGACCCATGACTACCTGTGTATCAGCCTGATGGTGTTTAAGAGTGTAACTATAAACAGCTTAAGAAGTGAATATCTGTTGATAGCTGCTTAAACATACAACATGTTGGGCGTGACTTGAACGCTGTGTGAATGAAGGCGTAATAGCGATTGACTTCGGGCAGAGTACAGTGATTAAAGCAATAATTGTAACCAACACGTGTGTGTGAGAGCTGTACACACAATCATTCACAAACACCACTTGCACATTACTGGAACTCAGCTGCGAGTTATTGCCACATCCGCATGCAGACCTGGCCTCACTCAAAGACAAAAATTTCCACATGTTTGGGCCATTAAAGGAGTTCCTTGGAGGCCTGATGTGAAACAGGCAGTCTTTTAAGGCAAACTTTTACCTCAATGGTCTCCAAGCCCTAGTGAAACCCTGGGATAGGTTTATTAGTGTAGCAGGGAATTATACAGAAAAATAAAGGGAGTTTTTACTCTTATTACTTAGTTATTAGATATTATCTCATTACTGTTAGTCTGCACAATCAGTCCGGGTTTTACTTGAACACTGTACTAATGGAAAAAAAAAAATTATGCAATTTCTATAATCCTATTACAGCACAGGTGTTCCTTCCTAGCTTGCGTACACTGTTATATCAGAGTTGTAACTCATTTTTAAGGCCAATTACAAAATATGATAAAGGAGTCCATGATAACGATATCACACATTGTGCGTTGGACTTATCAGCACACCAAGGCTCAGAAAAACACAGAAAATCCGCAGCTATTCTTGCTTCTTTGATGGCCGTTCAAGTCAAACCAGGACTTTTGATGGTCTCTATATTTCCATAACGTTTCGTGTTCTGTTATTATACTCCCTTTATTTCTCTATATAATCCCTGGCTACACTAATGCACTTATCCTGCAATTTCATAAATGCAGACGAAATGCTGGCCTCCCAGGAACTCCTTACTGTACTGTGATTTCCTGTAACGTGATGTGCAAGTGGTGCTGTGTGCAGTATAAAGTTGTTTTTTGCTTGCCACATTTGTCCCACTGGCCATAACTTTACCTGCAACTGATGCAGGTGCTCAGAATATTTTGGGAGGTGTCGAGTCTAGGTGGCGGTGTTCGCTTTCACTGTTTTGATTCGGGGGTGAAGTGAAATGATGCACCCAAGTTCGCCTCCCATGTCAAAATGATCTTCCCTGTTGGTCGTGGTCAGAGAGCTCTCTCATCAGACGACAAGTTCCGATTTAAATTGAATGAGTCTTACATTAATCTTAAATCTTAACTTACATCTGAAGGTGAAAGGTGACACACACGCTTCCTCATATGATATGATCCTCAGTAATCATTATACTGTACGGTTCCTTCCCCTTTCTAACACACTTAAAAAATGAAAACAATCCAAATCTTTAACCACACCCAACCCAAAAGTGCACACTTTACAGGAGCATGGATGGCCTGCAGCAAACTGTCATTTTAAACAAATACAATGCTAAAAAATAACATGCTTTATATAAAAAAGAAGGCATACAATTTTGACATTTTGAAACAGAAATTAATATAGTAATTAGTATTAATCTATTATGTTTTTTTTTTTTTAACAGACTTGATGTAGAATTTTATGTCTTTTTAAACCTGGACAAATATTATTTCATCATTTAAACTGAGATATTTAAGACACATCATTAGTTTGCAAAACATTCAAAGTAATATTTATCTGAATAAAACTAAGGATATTATTATGTGAGCATATGACCACACATTAATTAATTTCAGCAATATATTATTATTGTTTTGTTTTTTTAATCATATTTACAATATATGAAATTGACACAGGGGTCTGTTTTTAATCCAGCTCTAGATTTGTTAAGATTATTCCATGTAAAGAGAGAAATTACTGAAACTCTGCTACAGAGGGATTTACAGTAAGAGGTATTTCCTGCTCTGGGTCTCTGGGTAGAAATTATTTCTCTCTCTATCTGGTCTGTATAGCACTCTGTTCCAAGCCCAAATATTCAAAATACCACCACTTACTTCCAGTTATATACTGTAACTTACCGCTTTACACCGGTTTCCTGTCAAACTTTGCAAAAGCACGGAGAAAATCAGATCAGGGTTGTAACCACTAAACGCTGAAAATGGTCGAAGCCTGGGCGAGAGGTGTTCTGTCTTTTCCCCACCTGTATTCACAAGACCACACCCTCTACGCTCCGACTGGCAGTTAGATTACTCGGTATCTGCTCTACTATTGGCTACTTCGGTCAACGAACGGGAAGTTGATTTGATGGACAGGGGAAACAGCCTGTTAGAGAATGAAAGGCGGGAGTATACAACATGGGTGCGTTTTTAAAAAAAAATGAACGCCAGCTTGGAAGCATTCCCGCAGCTTCCAGCCTTCCGGTGTTCCCACTTTCCTCCCAACTTCCGGGTTACAGTCACAGCGCCCCCTGTGATCGAAAATGGAACTGAAAATTAAAATAGTGTTTCTGAAATGGTATTTTCGTTGTCTATTTTAATTTATTTAATGTCAGTACTGCTACTACGACTACTAATAATAATTTTTATGTGAAAATAATGTTTCTATGTAAGCACTCTGTATGACTCCAGGACTGTTGTGTTGTATGCGTTTTCTTCCCACAACGTACTCACTCACTCATCCTCTCATCGTCTATACCGCTTTATCTTGTAAACTAGGAGGGGTGTTGGCTAGAGCCTTAGGACATGAGGCGAGGTACACCTTGGACATCCATCCCAAGACACACGTACACCAATTAGCCTAATCTGCATGTCTTTGGTCTGTTTAAGGAAACCAGGATACCCATGGGAAACCCACCAAGCACGAGGAGAACATGCACACAGACCCGAGGCGGGAATCGAACCCGACCCTGGAGGTGCGAGGCAACAGTGCTATCTTCCCACAAGTGTAAATTATTATTCTTAAAGAGATAATCAATCAAACACAAACAAACTGACCTTAATCACATCTAGTAACATACATTGATATGTAAGAGCCTGAAACTAAAACAAACAGAATTTACAGTCCTAGAAATGGATAAAATTGCAATGTTTAAGATCATTACTCATCGTAAGCACTTTATTGCTGGTCTGGGTTGCGATGGATCCACGTTCTATCCCATGAACAACGTGTGTGAGGTGGAAATACACCTTGTATTTGTTACTGTAAACTTCTCCTACCTATCAAGGGCAAATGGCCTAGCAGTCTCTGTAAGGCAATTCACCCTTGATAGGTTGGAGATGTTTACAGTAACAAGTTTCTTTAAACATATTATATGGCCATCTACAAGGTGTCTGGATCAATAGACATGTTTCTTTTTTTTGTTGTTGTTTCATACCCAAGATGGCTTCAAAACTAACAACGGAAAATCAAATAGAACCAGACCCAATGACAGTCAATTTTTATTTATTTTACTTTGGGGTTATCTGAGGTCATTGTTGTCACCACAGAGCAGGTTTTATGCCAGATACCCCTCCTGACGCAACCCTACCATTTTATCCGGGTTTGGGACCAGCACTTCATTCAGTGGCTGGGGTTTTGGCATTGGGTGGGAATTGAATCTGGGCCTTCCACATGGCAAACGAGAAACCTACCATGAGTCACCAATGCCCACATTAAACATGTTAAACCATGTTCAAGAAATGTCTACGGTTCTTACTATACACATGTGCCGGATAGTCTAAGGTTGTCAATCCGACCAATCACTGTGATTCAGAAGTTTTGTTTATAGATCAAGACTTTTGGACTACCCAATATACAGTATGGACGTCTCATGACCATATTCCAGATTTACTCTCCTTTGCTGTTATAATAACCTCTACACTCCTTGGAAGGCTTTCCACTAGAACTTGCAGTGTGACTGTGAGGATTTGTGTTTATTTAGCCAAGAAGGAGCTACGAAGGTCAAGCACTGGTGTTAGGAGAGAAGGCCGGGCGTGCAGTCTGTGTTCCAGTTCTTTCCAAGGATTTTTTGCAGGACACTTAAGTTCTTCCACTCGAACCTTGGCAAAACATCTTCATGGAGCTTGCTTTGTGCACAGGTGTGCCATCACACAGGAACAGATTTGGGCTTCTTTTGTTCCACCAAATTTTATAGGATGTAAAGCTACATCCTATAAAATTCTGTGCTTCCATCTTAGTGGAAGTATTTCGGGGACAAACCACATCTGTCAAGTGTGATCATTCATTAGGAGTCACCACAGGAACATTTAACCATGAGCTGGTACTATTGCAGAGACTTAAACAGCAAACAAATTTTTCTTTAAATGCCTAATTTACCTATCAGACGTACCCTCACCGGCCTCTTCATTGGGTACACTTTGCTCCTATTGGGTTGAACCCCCTTTCCACTCTGAACTGCCTTCATTTCTCATGGCATAGATTCAACAAGGTGCTGGAAACATTCCTTATAGATTTTGGAGACAGCAGATTTGTCGGCTGCACATTCATGATGCGAGTCTACTGTTCCCAAAAGTCTCCTATTGGATTGAGATCTGGTGACTGTGCTTTGTGACCCAGCATGTTATCCTGTGGTCTTAAAGGGATGGACATTGTCAGCAGCAATACTAGGTAGGCTCTGGCTTCTCAACGATCCTGAATTGGTACGGTACTAAGGGGTCCAAAATGTGCCAAGTAAATATCCCCTATACCATTACACCACCAGCAACAGCCTGAACCTTTGATACGAGTGAGGATAGATAGATACTTTCATATTCTGACCCTACCATGCAAACGTCACAGCAGAAAATGAGACTTATCAGCAACTTTTTTTCCAAGCATCTATTCTCCAATTGTAGCTTCAGATTCCTGTTCAGTAGCTAACAGGAGTGGCACCCGGTGTAGTTTTCTGGTGCTGTAGCCCATCTGCTTCAAGATTTGACATGTTATGCATTCAGAGATGCATTTGGTATACCTCAGGTGTGACTAGTGGTTCTTATGCTGTTGCATTTTTATCAGCTCAAACCAGTTTGGCCATTCTCCTCTGGCATCAACGAGGCATTTTTGCCTAGAGATATGCCACTCATTGGATATTTTCTCTTTTTCAGACCATTCTCTGTAATCCCTGGAGACAGTCATACATGAAAATCCCTCTAGACCAGCAGTTACGCAAATACTCTGACCAGCCCATCTTGTTTACCAATAAATATGCCACAGTTAAGGTTATTTAAATCACCTTTCTTCCTCATTCTGATGCTCAGTTTAAACTTCAGCAGGTCTTCTATACATGCCTAAATGCATCAAGTTACTGCTGTGATTGTCTACTTAGACATTTGTTCTAAAAAGTTAAAGTAAAGCTTGAGTACCCAATAAGGTGGCCAGGAAGGGTGTATAGTGGTGAGGTTTATGGAAATATCTTCTAGAGTCAGGGCTTCGATTTCTCACCAAGGCAGAGCAATCAGGTCAAAATCTTGTCCTATATACTGTATATAAGCATGCACATAATTATGCAGGAATAACAGGAATACAATACTTAAAGATTTACTTATAGAAATATAATCCATGTCATGCATCAAACCACTCCATCAAAAATTATTCCTCACAAGATTCCTTACAAATCCATGACATCTTATGCAAAAAAGACACAAAATATATATATTTTTTAAAGCAAAGACTTAGTCTTTTTATTGGCAGTGGAAAATAGGGATCAGTATTTTTTATTGAAAGGAAGCAATAAATAATACTGTGATAAAAAATAGTTCATAAGTACTCAGACTGTACAGCATTTCTGTTACAAGATGAGAGATTTTTTTTTAACAACGAAGAGAAGAACACATGATTGGAATTGCGCTTGAGACTTAAAAACATCAAAAAGACAAAAAGGTAGGGGATGAACTTGAAGTGTTTGTTGGGTAAAAAAATGTTGACTCCTTAAATCTATAATACAGTCCAGCCTTTACATTTGATATGACTCATGAGAAGGTTAAAAGGCCATGATCAAACAAAGAGAAGCAGAATAAATAAAATCAGAGGGAAGAAGTAAGGCTTAGTCAGATGTAGAGTTTGGGGTCAAATCGCGCCATTTTCGGACACTGCAATTAGAGCGTAGGCCACAGTGCGGTTGGTCCAGCGGAGAAGCAGCGCTCACACACGCACATACACACATACATACACACACACACACACACACACACACACACATACACACACATACACACACCTATACACACACCTATACACACATCCTTCATGCGTGTCTCATGTGCAGGAGAAAAGGAATGGAGAGATTCAGCATGTGGAAAAGGCGACTGCTGAAAGATGCATCCGAAAGTAGCCCTCGTCGTTGCTACTGTTTATGGCTTATCACATGTTTTGGTATCACACAAGAGAGGGAGGAAAGAGACGCAGAGGGGATCATGGTAATAATAATAATAATAATAATAATAAAGTTCCATATAGTCTGTGGAACAAATGCTCGAGGATATGCACCAATTCTGATATTCACATAATACATCATCATAAAATCAACAGCCTAATGGATTTAAAGAACAGAAGGTGGGGATGAAATAATCACATCAGTCACAAAATCCAAATCAGCTCAGGTTCTGTCATCACAAACCAACGAAATGGACAATTAAGGAGATGAGAGTTATTAAAAAAAAAGAATTAAGATTAGATTAGATAGAAATGTACAAACTTGAGAAAAAAAAAATCTGTAATACATTCAGTTACACCTGAAAGAGTTAGACATGATATGGAAAAAAAAAAGAATAGAAGAAAGGCAAATGATACATAAACATAACTAATTGAATGAAATGTCCCATAAATAGAATAATCCATAAATCTAAAATACGTCCTCTACGGCACAGACGTCGCGATAAACCCTCCAAAATCTCAGAGTCCTTGTGCATTACACTCCCAGCCTGGAGAGGGCGCCTCGTCCTCAGAGACTTCACCTATAGAGATAATGAGCATAAACTGAGAGCAGGGAGGAGAGGAAAGGAAGACAGATGAGCGCAGGAAGACACGGATGGAGACACAGATGAGTGGTGAAGGACAGAAAAGAGTGGGAGAGGTAGAGACACGTTCATGTTACTGCGTTGAACGCTGAAGCATTCGACTCTTAAATTAGAAACATGTTAGCATATTAATGAGTTCGTCACCATACTACTTTTCATACCATGAAACTGCTGAACACTTATTAATTGTTTTGTTATTATAGTAAGATTGTTTATTACACTACAATGCAGATGAATTCTTAAATCTGATTGGTCAGAAGGTCTAAAGAATAAGATCGGAGTTGGGAGTGATAGCTATCAATCACAATAACACTGGCCAATCGGGGGCATCTGTAAAGTCAAGCAAACATGTAGTTAGCTCATCAGTTCAGGTTATAATGTCCTGAGATACAGCTGTGCAGCAGGTCAAAACAAATGCTGTAGGATGGATTAATTTGTCTTGAAAGAAGAACTTTGCCTGGTTGAAATGACAGGGAAGATCTGAAACAGGTTTTTACACTCTGCCCTTCCTGTTGCAACCCTCCCAGTTCCTAACCGTACTTGGAACCGGCACTGCATTCAGTGTCTGGGTTGAAGGGTGAAGTGTCTTGCACAAGTCCCCAACGGTGATGGGTCCCGACCCTCCGATCAGCAACCCAGAGCCTCAACCTCCTGAGCCACCACTGGCCAAATACTAATTAATACTAATACAATATAAAATGTCGATAATAATAATACACGGGCTGAAACATTTGTTTACAGATGTGTGCAGACAAACTCTTGCATCTTCCGTTTATACACAGGCGTTCTTTAGTTATGATTAAATTATTTGTTTATTTGCATATTCCTTAAATCACTTGCAATAAAATAATACAACTGATTTTCACAAAATAAATGAAACGTCTAAATACTTTGATAATGACATTGTGAACTAAGTCATCTTCTAAATGCTCCAAGTATAATACAAAAATAAGCATTATAACCTCAATAGTATATTCCACATATAAAGGAGCCGCAATCCATAAAGGATTTCAAGTTGAGGTTTAGATCGGTTAGTCTTTAAGCACACACTGATCAGCCATAACATTACAACACACACCATTAAGCCCAACATTGTGTTAATTTCCCTTGTCTGAGCGACTTCGGCCACAAGACCACAGGAGTTAGAATGGGACCCTTGGGTGCTGTGGGTTGCGAGGTGGGTCCTCCGTGGATCAAAATGGATTGCCCGGCCATTGCGTGGGTGCTGATCGGATTGAGATCTGGGAAATTTGGAGGCCGTGAACTTGTTGCCTGTTAAAGCCCTGCTTGTAGCGGCCTGAGGATCGCTGGTGTCTTCTGGATCGGACCAGACGGGCATAAATGAGCCCTGGGTTCTCATGATACTGTCCTCCCTTTGCTAGTGATCAGTGATGTTCAGACCACTTGTCAGTGGTCATGATGTTATTTATTTAATTTTTATTATTACACTCTTGAGCATGTGTAGGACCCACTGGCACATTTTCCTCGCTAATCTACATAGTTATTTCTTCAGGGTGTAGCTGCGATTTCCATGTAGTTGTGATTTTTAATGTGTGTATTGCTTCAAAGTCATATGACGAACCGTCAAGCCCAGCTTTAGGATTTTTTTTTTTAGTTTGTGTTAGTCAGCTTGATACGTGATGCACTTTTTGCCAACATGCAGAACACTGAAATAGATGCAACTGATGTTTCTACATTAAACTGTTAATAAAAAGTGTAAGCAATTATATAAAATATTATGAATATTTTATATTGCCACAAGTCTAGCGGCAATATTACTGAGTAGGATTAAATGTGGGATTGAGTCTGAACGGTGTTGACTCACCCTGGCTTTGGGTTAGCAGGAATACGTTCGGATTGTAGCAGTGTCGAGCCTCTGGACGCCACTCACACTCCCTGCGGCACCAGTCAGCACATGCACGAGCAGTTAGAAACACATACACACACAAAACAGTAAGAATTGCAACCTTGGATTAGTTTTGGATTTTTACCAAAACACAGTACTAAGTTTATAATATTTTTGGACTTGTATGAATTAATTGCAATTCTTGGAGGTTTCACAGGAGGTTTTACATACTGTATGAACTAAAATGGACATTATTGATATACATTATGTCACTGCCCTTAGACGACTTCACAGACTATATGAATATATTGTGTCTAAATAGTACAAACGTATTAGGCCAGTAAGTGTTTATGATTTTTAGCCCCCGTCCCCATGATCCAGTCCAACTGGTATCTTCTGATGATGGACGCTGATCACATCTTGACACAAACGGAAAGATCCTACTTCAGGTTCCTATTGACCTAAATGCCTAGTTTTCTTTATTTAATCTCCAACCTCTACTCATTGAGCTTCTGTACAGAGTAGAAAGTGGGTCAATATTAATTTTACACCATGTGCAGCCAGTAGACCGCTGCCACACACACGGACACACAAAAAGAGACAGACAGACATGCAACAGGCTTTTGTAAGTAGTAAGCACAGCAGAGTTGGTTATTTCAATCAGTGCAAAACATTACACAAAGTTCTCCCACAAAGCCTAGAGCGCACTGATCGCACGCTCCTCAGTACACACCAACGTCATTGTAATACTAATTATGTTAGGCTTGTGTGTAAACAGTGCTAGAGAATGATACTGATCAAAGCCTTGTGGTCAGGATTATTGTGTATTGTGTGTTATGTAAATGTCTTGTGCTGGAGAACATGTGTATATTGAACAGTAAAGGTATTTTCCGTGCATGATGTGGCATGTTGGTTTTGAAATTTGTCTTTTTGTATAGACTTCTGCAGTTTGTTTTGTGATGGTGAATGTTGGTGTGTGTTGGACAGTGATGCAGTTTGATGTTGTCTAGTAGAGGCTGGTTAGTATTTGAACAATCATCTTGATGTTTAATGGGGTTTTATGGTATGTTATAATGTTCACAGAAAAACAGAAATTTTGCTACTGGGAATAAAACACGTGATATATAGTAATTCGAGGGCGCTGATTTCAAATCTGAAGTCAGAATTAACCTAGCACGTCTAGATTTTAAGTTATACACCGGACTGACACAGTGGCTGAACAGCAAAAGGAATGCAATGCCCTTTGCCGTGCCTATGGTGTGGCATGAACAAATAAAATCACCACTCAGACTGTTATTTCTGTATGACCAAAATTGCTTCTGTATGGCAAGTCAAAAATTGTTTAACCTGATTGTGAGTCCGCTCTTAAACCAGCGCCGCATGATGAACAGAATCCAGTGAAATTACTCCCTGACAGGGATGCTATAGAAACTGACAGTTCTGATGAAAGTCCTGAAGATTATGCCTCTGACGATGAAGTGTATGAACCCGAGTCTGAAGTGGGAAGGCCGCACTTGCT
>QMIH01000403.1:71361-147916 GCA_003987875.1 Clarias batrachus | reverse complement strand
TGTCCTCCGAGTGTGTTATGCCGCCCCCAACGGTGCGCGAGCGAGCAGTTCGAAAAGATGCGGTCGGCTGGCGTCACATGGTTCGGAGGAAACACGTGATAGTCTTCGGCCCTCCCGGCTGAGTGGTAGTAGTAGCCTTAATGTGGGAGCCCCCTAGTGACGGGGAGGAATTGGACACGACTAAATTAGGGAGAAAATCGGGGAAAAATCCAAAAAAATAATAATAAAAAAAAAAAAAACCCTACACCCCATACAACCCAGATGATGAAGAGAGAGTCCTAAGCCTGATTATAAAATGGGAAGGTTGCGGCAGAAAGGCCCACCAAAGTAAAACCTGCGCCAGTGTATCTTGGGCGATGTTTTTCTGGGAGAGAATGTTGGTTTTGATAGTATTTGATGGTAAATATCGGTGTGCATTAGCCAATGTTAGTCTTTGGAAAAGTATATTGGTGTTTGATGGCTTAAAAGGTATGTCGACAGATACTGGGTAATGTTACTGTTTTTTGTTGTCTAGTTATTTGGTGGTGAATGTTAATGTTTGTTGTATGTTATGATAGATTATACTGGTGCTTCATGACATTTGATGGTGTGTACTGGGCAGTGCTATGGTTTGTTGTTGCCGGAAACATTATGTTAGTATTCAACATTATTTAAAATGTGTATTGTAGTGTTACCTGTTGTCAGTTGTTGGTATTTGATTGTGTGTGTTAATGTGTATTTGGATATTATTAGTTGAATGCCCTGTAGATTGATTTTTAAAGATGTGTGTACCGTCCAGCTGGTGTTTCTTTGGCTGCATGGCAGGTGAAGTGGATGTGCTGTTGGTCACTCTGAAGTTAGCGGGCAGAGTATCGGAGCTGTAGCCACGGACGTCTTTGGGCCGAAACTTCTTCCTCCAGGAGGGAGCTCGTCTGAAATTCTTATCATCATCCTACAGCAAAGAAAGAATGGGGCAGGAGAGTGTTTTGTATTTTACCCTTGAACTCATTATAAACCTGCTGATGAGAAAGAGAAAACTGGTAGTGCTAGACTGTTGGGGGGGGAAAAGACAGACTAATTGATTTGGTTCCTGCGAAGTAGGTTATTATTAGAAACCAGACAGACATGCACATTTTTGCGCAAGAGTGTTAACTTCACATTATTCCTACAGCACTTTTACTTAGTGGCTTGAAGAGCCAGCTTCTGTTTTCCTTAATCAAATAAAGTCGGGAAAATATCACAGAAGAAACCCACACCAGGTAATGTAGGACTGCTTTTGTTTCTATTTTTGAAATGTAAGGAAGCAATATTTCTAATTGTGTTTTTAAAAATTAACATAATTTTGAACTCACCTCCTCTAGTTTCCGCTCTGTTCCGATAGAAAGCAGGTTATTGTACTCTCTCTCCAGAACTGATCTTGCCTACAACAGTGCAGAAAACAAATTATACAAATTATGGCAAAATACACAGTGTATACACAACACCTCAAGCATCAATCAGTGGAAATAAAGTGAGCATGTTGCAGTGTTGTGTCGACATGCAACTACAATGTATAACTTATTTCATTACCTCATCCCAACTTCCTACTGCACTCCACTTACAAAAGCGTAAAAATGCCGTTTGGTCTTTTATATATACTAGATTTAAGATTTAAACCCAGGCCCACCTGTGTGTTCTGAGTAGGGATCTGCAGCAGCAAGGCGAGCGTGTTTTGATCGAATGTTTCATCGAGGGCCACTAGTGCTCCATGCACACCACTCTCCAGCAGGTTGTGTGCGTATTCCTTTAACCCAATGGACTGCACCCACTTAATCAAACGTTCGTTACTCCACACCAGGACCTCTGCATGAATAATAGAAAAGAGGAAAAAATAGGTTGTGATGAGTTAAACAAGGAACAAAAACATTGAAGTAACAGACTTGACTAGTGATAACACGATGCCTATCCTAGCAAAAAGCCAATGTTTGATAAAGAACACTCTTTGCGCTCTGACTGTTATGAACTGAAGACCAAGCTTCATACCATGGGAGATCGGGCTTTTTGCTCGGCAGCACCTAGACTGTGGAATGCTCTCCCTGAGTATCTGAGGATGCCACAGACTGTTGCTGATTTTAAATCTGGTCTTAAAACTTACCTTTTTATTAGAGCTTTTGAGCAGAAATGATTTGTAGCACTTTGAGATTTGCCTCAAATATAAAGTGCATTATAAANAAGAGGCTTCATCCGAGAATATGACTTTGCCCCAGTCCTCAGCAGTCCATTCGCCATACTTTTCGCAGAAGATCAATCTGTCCCTGATGTTTTTTTGGAGAGAAGTGGCTTCTTTGCTGCCCTTCCTGACACCAGGCCATCTTCCAAAAGTCTTGGCCTCACTGTGTGTGCAGGTGCGCTCACACCTGACTGCTGCCATTCCTGAGCAGCTCTGCACTGCTGGCACTCCGATCCCGCAGCTGAATCCTCTTTAGGAGACGATCCTGGCGCTTGCTGGACTTTTTTGGACGCCATGAAGCCTTCTTAACAAGAATTGAACCTCTTTCCTTGAAGATCTCAAAACTTTTGGCCACGACTGTACTTTAACAGTAGCTACAGTACGCTGGACATCAGAGTGGTGAAAATTCTCATCAGAGTTATATTCATATTTCTCAAACAGGGATACTTACACATGAGTATTTAAGGGTCCAGTCCAGTATTTTAGAGTCAATAAAAAAAGGCAACTTTTTCCAAATGTCCCAATGATTTGTACCATGTATTGACAGACTGACCTTTATTCTCTACCTGGGATTCCTCTCGTCTTTTCTCCAGCTCTTTCCGATCGTAATTTAGTCTCCTCAGACACATTACACCGCACTGGAAACTGTTTCTGTTAGATGATGGACAAAGTCACAAGTACAAATACGCACAGTATGAGACACAGCGCGCACACACACACACACACACTTTACAGATGAGTTGTAAAAGGAATAACATCAGGTCCAAATGTCTACCTGCATCAAGAGTTTTCTAGCATTGTTACTAATATAACCTTACAGTACCAATCACAAAAATAATAATTAGAAGGTGTGTCCAAAGTTTGGACTGGAACGATTAAGTTAACAGTGTGATCTCTCAATCATTTGACTTACCTGTAGAGCTATGCATTTTACACTAAGTATTGACTTATATACTTTTATAACTGACATTAAACAAATAAACTAAATAATAAAAGAGCTGAAACAGGAACAAACTAAAGCCACCACACCAGAAACACGTTCGCTTCCCACATACTACATATTTTTACTGGACGTTTTTGGAACATGACTGCATGCAAAGAACTGATTATAGCTTCTCAGTATAGTTTGTATTTTTAACAGCTTTTTTTATTTATTTTTTATGATTGTACCTGTGAAAACTGTCCACCATCTTCAGCTGGCCACGCAGGTCCTTCTTGGTGAGATGGTCTAGCATTCGTGCGTCCACTAGAGACTCCATGAAGTAACTGCGGTATTGAGGCAAACCCAGGCTGGGCAACCACTCGTTCCCGATCCACTCGTGGTTCATGTCTCCATAAACCAGAGTCTGCACATGGTACATAGAAAGTAAGCACTGGACACACATTATGCTAACTTACAACATTCATTTTCATCAGATAGCTGATGATGAGGATAAGATGGTCACGTTTCAGTGTTGGGAGTGAACAGAATTCACACTTGCAGTGAACAGAATTTGTTAGCTGAGAGACCTTCATGTCTCAAACACTTTTGCTCTGCAGAGACCCGTCACTCCAAACAAAGAGGTACAAAGTGGGGGAAAATACAGAAACGAGGTCTTGGAAAAATTCAAAGTCATTAAAGATATTCCTTTTTGATTGCATGAAAGGAGTTTAACATTGGTAAGTCTGAATAAATCAATTCTTTTGACAAGCCTACACATTGTATTAACATAGGTTCCCCATACACATAGGAATCCACTTCAGAACCCACTATGTGAGAATCTTAGGATCAGGTTTGTGATTATTAGTTAGGTTAAGAAGGGGGGAAAAAAGCAAGAGAGAGAGATTCGAACCTGGGCCCAGCTGCCCTCTTCATCCTCCTGGTGTTAGCATGATTAGCATTAGCATGAGGGAAAGTCAGAAAGGACTGTTAGTGAGTCTTTAAGGTGGTTATCACTTATAGCATTAGTGTTAAAGAAAACACACACATTTACTTAATCTCGCCCTTAGCTTATCACTTCTCCTCTAACTGTCTCTTTATTAACACAGACTGTTTTAAAACACACGGTTTTAAACACATATACCGTATATGGACAATTATAAACAGTAAGTTAGCATTATGAATTAATAAAGAAAACTAATTGAAGGGTATTAGGGGTTAGGGGTGAACTTTTCCAGATCGGGTCACTAACCGTGGGTGGTGTAGCGGCCAGGGTCTCCATCTCCTCATGTGTAACCCACACATTCCCCGTGGACTAAACACCCCGATCACATGACCCATTGCATGACCCGCCACAAGAGTGAATCCGCGAGTGAGGAAAAATCGGTGAGAGTGGGGAGAGGGATGAGCGGCAGAACAAAATCAGTCAGGCAGAGAGAAAAAAAGTTATTCTTCAAGCACCAAGCATTCAGATCTTCACTGTTATTGTGTTTCATTCACATGCTTTAATTCGGGAGGCAGCTGCTTCAGGGCAACATCTGGTGTTCTCACCTTTCCCAGTCAGAGAATTCTGCTCTTTCTGCTAATAAGGCGGAAATGTTTGCGCTAGTGATCAGGAAGCATACTGTACTGCTGAAACCTTGGCTCTGTGCGCACCTGCTTACAGAATCTTAAAACTGAAGTACACCAAGACTTGGCCTAAATATAATGTTCAGTTTAAATCTTACACAACTGGCTTTGTGTATATTTAAAAGGACGTTGATACTAAAGCAGCTGCCTCCACAACAGAACCCTGCTAGTGTGTGTTAGTCAGAGTTACAAAGTTCAAGAGAGTCATGCTCCAGTCAGGAAAGACAGAGAGAGAGAGAGAGAGAGAGAAAATAGAGTGAAAGTGCACAACAGAAACACTTTACCAAATTAATGAATAAAGGAATGTTTGTGTTCATTGGCATTATTGCAAAACTGGACAGACATTATGTAAAGGCCTAGTTCATGTCCATTTGGTGGTTTTGGACACGTCTATAGTGGACTGAGGGTTTGGTTGTCTTTGAATAAGTCAAGTTTTTTTTTTGCATCTTAAAAGGTTCGACTAAAAGTCTTTTTTGAAAAAAATTAAACTAAATTTGAATAAAAATTAGTTTAATAATGTGTTTTCTACTCCTTACTTCCACCAACTTGAGATTTAAACTTGAGACTTTAATAAAAAATAACCTGCAATAAAATTGACTGATTACCTGGAGCATATTAGATGCAACAAAAATACTTTACATTTTATCAGTCGTGGAGAAAAAAAAAAATCTGATGTTGTGAAAAAAGAAGCATGTGAATGTGTTACCGTTCTGGAAGTGGGCGGAGCCGAGGGGCTAGTTAACGACATGATTTCCTGAATGGCGAGGCGTAGTTTGAGGCGGTGCAGTGGGTTACTGATGCCGATCTCTCTTTGGATCTCGGTGTCTGACAGGGCGGACATGATGGCTCCGCTCTTCACGTTGGCGCGACAGGCTGCCACATACCATGCCGGCATTCCCACCCACAACTGTGAAACATTAGCATTACAACATCAGTAATTCACTTTTCCGCCTTTTGGAAAACCACTTAGTCTCGTGTCGGAGTTTCTCTGGAGGAATAAGATCTGCCAGTGAACAGACAAAGATGAACAATGTGAGTAAATGCTTTTGTACCTCCAGCCAGACCACTACAGTAGGTCCGTCCCACTGGGCGAAAGGAAGCCCCTGCCTACGAGCTTCTTCCAGCAATTCATGCCTAAAAACACACAGACGTTATCACACGGGCATCACACACTGGCATGCACCCACCTACACACACCTCAAAGATAAAGCCTTCACACGGAAGCCCCATTCACACATGCTGACACAGCAGATATAGTCCAAAGAGATTGCACACACTTTTTTTTTTTAATTCCTTGGCTTTAACAGACAGCTCTGTTCCAAAGTAAACGGAAAAGAAGGAAACCAAACATGCATTACAAGGAAAACCATAATCAACCATTTCTCCCTCTAACACACCAAAAACAGAACAGGATGAAAGAGAAAAAATGCTTTAAATAACAAAATGTCTAAATTAATGGTCATATTGTACACGTATCATAATAGCAATTAATCACAATGAACAATAGTATGTGCAATACAGCAGTATGAAAGGAGTGAAAATGTTTGTTTCTATTTTGAACCAGCATTGAATGGCATAGATATAATTTTGTTGTACTTGTACAATGACAATACAAATCTATCTATCCATCTTAAAAGCAGTGATAAACTCTATACAAAACTAATTTAACAAGAAGATTCGTTGTCACTATAGTTCCAGCATAATAATTTAATCATAATGTACAAAAAACTGCTTGATTATAAAGCACATTTCACTGATGGTTTATGAAAAAGTCATAAAATGATAAATGGTAATAATAATAATTAATGCTTAAAGCACCTCAGTGTATGTACATCGTCATACTTGTAATAATATCATAATTAATATAATGACCTTGGATAGTATTTTAGCTAAATATAAGTGCTGAATAAACCCAGGTCACCATCATATGTTTGTATTGCATTATAAATTTGCAATAAGTGGAATAACATAGTACAATTTATATTTAGTTTTATTGTTTTGGGCTGTATTTTATCTGGTTGTCCTATTTGTCATGGTGCTCAACTTAAGGTTCAAGGGCAAAAAATAAATAAAAATAAAAATTCTGGCATCTTTTTGAACTGCTGCTCATGCTAAACCGAGGTCCATAACTGACCAACCTCACTCTGATCAATGGTGGATTTTAAAAAATACATGAATGAATGAATGAATACAAAAACAAATAGATTAATAATTAATAATAACAGTAATAATAATAATAATAATAATAATAATAAGTCATCTAGTACCAGCTGTAACCACCAGATGGCCTCATTTACTTCTTTGCCTTATTGGCACACATTTTAGTTTAAAAAACACTAACTCAAGCCCTTGTAGAGACTTTTATTGAACATGCGTCTCAGAATGTGTTCAGGTTAGTAACAGAGCAAGCAGTTGAAAAAGTCGTAACTGGCGTGCAGTTCTTCATGCTTGCGACAGTACAAAACTCAAGGCAAAAGGAGATGAAGCAAAAGCAAAACAAAGCCACTTACCCTGTTTTTGGACTAAAAAATGGAATGAGAAATATGGGAAAACAAACAAAAAAGGCGTGACGTGAAGGCAAATCAAACTCGGTGAGCCACACACAAATGGGCGTGTAAGCGTAAAGCTGCTTTACAAATATTAATAAAATTAAAAAAAACAATGCAAGTGAAAGAACTTTAATAAAAAGGGATTTAAAAAAAAAAACATGATAATAAAAATATGATGGGTGTGATGACAAAACAATGTTGATGTGCCCAAAATTTGACCTTTTCTATAGAATAAGCTAATAAATAAATTTCTTCAGCTTCACTTTACTACAATAACATTCGAGGACAAAATAATATAATAAACATCTCAGTTGAACTGCTGTAAAGTTCTGAAGTATAGCACAGTATGCTGTTTAAAAACAATGTAAGCAGTAAGAACACAAAACTGGTACTTTCTCATCACTACCTGTAACTACGAGGGGTGTTCAAGCCAAACAGAGACTTTTCATTGTGCTGAATAACAGAGCATGGGTATGAGATTCTCCCTTTATTTCTTTATCTAATCCCCTGCTACATTAATGCACTTCTTTTACGAACGCTTGGAGTGCGTCAAGGTAGAAAGTTTTCTCAGAGTCATCAGACTGCTTTACAAGTGAAACGCTGGTCTCCCAGGAACTCCTTCACGGCCCAAACAGGTGGAAATGGCTTGGTGTGAGGTCAGAACTATGAGGGGATGTGGTGATAACTCGCAAGCTCCTGTAATGTGCAAGTGGTGTTTGGAAATGATCGCGTGTACAATTCCCACAGACAGATGTGTTCTCCAGGATCATCATTCATTTAAAATGTCTGCTCGTTTTGAATGTTTTACTGTGGCCAAGAGTCTTATCACCGTACTTGGTTGAAGTCTTCTGTAAATGTCAATCTTTTTTTTAACGCCTCATTTATTAGACATTTTGTCCCGGTTTGACATGAACATCCCTGGTAAAATATTCCTCAGTAACTTTCTAGTAATTTCTGTTGAACTTACTTCTTCTGCATCTTCCTGTTCTTTTCACCTCCGAGTTTGCCCAGCCCCACTGAATCTTGGGAAGTTTCTCCCTCTGAAGTGCCACCTATTGCAACAATACAGTATTAAATGCATGTGCACTACTGCTTAAGATGATCAGTAGTGTATGAATTTTCACATCAATGCCTAGCTAATGAGCTATGACTTATGCTACTTAATTCTACCGGTGACACAAATAGGATCATGTGACCATAGTAGAATGCAACAGGGTTTCATATGGGAAGAAAATTACTTGTAGTGAAAAGATAAAACGTTCATCAATAATTCTTTTAATATAAACAGCGATAATACCCATGGTGAGTATTTGCCTAAATACAAAGAGGAAATCAGATCTGTGACAAAATTTTCAAAATGAAATTATGCAACAACTGAAATGATTCACGTTTAATTAAAATTTATTCAGAAATGAAATTTAAACCTTGGCTGGAAGAGTCTTTTCCTGGGAGACTCGGCCTTCCTTTCTCCTTTTTGCCGAAGAAGCGGCCGATGGAAGACTTGATGCTTTTCTTCTTGGCTGTTTTATTGAGGGAGTCCTGACTGCTGTTACTGCTGCTGGGGTTACTGCCCTGGCCGTCTTGCAGTGCTGAAATACTGCGACACACACACACAATCACATTAATACTTTAATATATATTAAAAAAAGGAAAAACATTATAATTATATCACAGCACATTTATATACAGTACAATTGTATTTAGAATTGTATAAAATGCAATTTATTACAGCATTTGTAGTTTAAAAAGTGAATTTATTTGTAGGAACAGCTCATTCACATGGACTTACTGTATGGCAAATGCTCCACATAATCCAAGATGTTTAAAAATGTTAAGGTTAAAATGCACATATTTATTTATAAAATGAAACCTTTAAAAAATCATTGGCAATTGATCTTACCCCATCATAGGATTATGTTCCTATAGTGGTGTGTCATGTTTTTATTCCTGACGTTTTACTGAATATACAGAATTTCTGTTGTACACACAGGCATTTCTGTGTATACACAGAATTTTAAATTATTTATCTTCTTCTTATTGCAAATCTTTCATTTGCTCTTTTCTAGATCAACTAGATGATTGGCTGAAACAGAGCTAGAGGTAATACAGCAACAGACTCTAGAAAACGTCTCCAGAAGCTTGACAGAGTACACCAAAGTATGCATCCTTAAAATGTCTGAAGGCTGATTGTGAGCTAATGGTGAGATACTTCAAATGCCTTGCTTTTACATCATTATTATTTCTGTACCTTCGGATGTCTCGGATGTCCTCGTGACTGGCAGCATGCCCTCCTTTATTGAGCCTCGCTGAGCGAGGAGTAGATGGAGGCGATGTCTCACATCTGATGGATGCTTTGTCATCCTGGGCGGGCTGATGGACAGAAATGAAACATAAAATGTAATAAACCACAAAGCCACAAGCGCCGGCTGTCCCACTCCAACCCTTTTTTTCCCCCCTTGCCTTAGCGCTAAAAAAATAATAAACCCGGCAGCCACAATATGATGTGAAGTCGGGATTTTAAGAGGTATGCAAATACAACGAAGTAATAAACTCTGAGGCTACGTTGTAAGCAAAGAGGAGTTTCATATCTTACAAACACGCAGCAGCCGGTTACACCAGGCTTGTAAAACTTCAGAAGAACTTTAATGCGGCGCAAAACCAAAATTATACTCTTTGAAATTTACACTCAATTAACTGTCACCCCTTAGAAAACCTTGAAGTCTAACAATCCCTTTTTTTCATATCAAATGTTTGTGTTTAAGCATTTAAATGTAAACAAAATGTGGGTTTATATTTATTTGTTTGTTTATTAAAGCGCCAAATGTGAATTCAAGTTTTTTTTTTTTTTTTTTACATATTTATCAACATTATTCAATTTTGAAAGGATCAAATAATTGAAAAGGGGGGGAGGGATTTCGGAGCCAAGGAGAAACTAATTTGTTTTATGATATTTAAATATTTTTATTAAGCATTTTTATACCAGGACCTAAGAGCAAGAAAAGTGTGGCATGGCAGTAAAGACTTTTTTTTTTCTTTTCCTGAGGGTACAGGCAAGAAATCATTTCAAACATCAGATGGCAGACAAATCGCCTAGACCTGTAAAACATCAAAACCGTTTGGAGAAAGTAAAGAACTAAAATCACTCTCTTGAAAGACACACTAACTTCACACAGTTTTTAAACACACACAAACACAGATCACAGTGTGAAAAGTATCTCTTCAAAAAACTTGTCTGACTGCACTACTGACATCCTCTGATCTCAGATATCAAGCATTAATCCTAAAAGCTCATCATCACTTCATTCTTATAATCCGAGATTCCCTTCTTTTTAACCGAGCATGTTCACATGACCTACCGTTTTAGCGTACAATACAATGCGAGATACTGTACGTACAATACAATGCGAAGTACTGTTTGAAGAAGAAATTAGAGGAGAAAGTAAAGGATGCTGCAAAGAGGACAAACCCGGGCTTGGTATGGAATAATTTACCTTCCTACGATGCTTCCGCAAATCACTAGGCTGTCGGAAGCATACGAAGCAAATGAGGGAAGAAAAAAAAGAGCAAGAGTTAGTGGCACAGCAATCAGAGAGAACAAGCCAGAGCTGAAAAACACACCGCAGGCACAGGAGGGAAAACACACACACACACAGTCATGCAAGGCATGTGCCGCTATGACATCATTACTAAAATAACTACCTGCTTGTTCATGATTATCATCAATCATGCATTTTAAACAATTAAACAATAGTGATTGCATTATTCCTCATTTGGGTTTATAGTTCCCCTCCGCAACATTTTAGCCACTATTTATTTATTTTTCCAATCTTCCTAAATCGTACAAAAAACTATTCGTAGCCAACTACCAAACTAGCCAGCACAGTATTTCATCATCTACATTGATCTTCCCCAAGGATATTAGGTACATTTCTATGGACAATGTTACTTCAATCTGATTGAAATCTTAATTTGATCAGTTTAACTGATCACACAGACGCTGAACTAATTAAGTTTGAGCATTTTAATCAGAATTTTTCTTGCGGGTGCAAACAGCTGGAGCTGGTCGTGAAGAGTTTGATCTGCTGGAAACATAACAGAAGAAGAAAAAGTATCTCTTCAACTTTGAGGTTAAGTAAAGTTTCCTATCTTTTCTGATAAATCCCGCTTTCTGCCTTATGATTGGCAACAAAAATTCGGTCTCAATTGTGACTGCTGTTAGATGCTTTACTATGTATGAAAAGTGAGCCAATCAGAGCCCTTTCCCTCTGCCAGGGACCCAGTAAACTTGCATGATGCTTGATCAGGAATGGAAATAAAATAAAATGGGGGGAAACGTGCACAGAAAATAAATGACAAAACAGAAACAATCAGGTCAAGTGTGTACATGGCTAATATTTACCTATTGAACATCCCTCTCAATCCGATTGGAAATTCCATAATTAATTGTAATGAACTAATGCACTATTATTATTTTAGATGTACATTATGGAACATTAGAGTCCACGTAAACACATCTACTGAACAATAGCCATTATAGCTTATTTACTTGCTAACTTTATTAAACTGAAATCCGATTTAACAAGCCTATTTATAATGATAAATACTGCATTCTCTTCAACTCCGCTTTAACTTTAAGGTGATTTTATTAAGTGGAACGGCACCCCTGATGACTTGGCTCCAGTGGACAGATCTATGATATTACTTCTCTGGCATAAAAACCATCAAAAGAAAGCTGGGTTATGAAAATGACAGGCTTTCTCAGATTCACATCAGTTAACAGAGGGAGATTGTTCGAAGAGTCCACACAAAGTATATGTTGTGCTGAATATTGTGTACACAGCAAAAAAAGTTGGAAAAAATTACTATACGTTCATCGGCACATGCCTTTTGCATTAAACTTCACGTACGTGTTACAGTTCGACTCCTCACACAGAGTTGATGAGTAAGACATGCTGCGAAGAGGAGAAGTCACCACATCAAACAAAAAACAATAAACTTTTCTGATCTCTGTCTCTGAGCTTAGACATACTTCAGTTCGTGCTTCAGTGTACAACCTGACCCTGGATTAAAAATAGATCAAAACTTTGTTGAAACTGCAATACGCTCCACGAAGCTAAGGGCGTTTGCTTCGCTTCCTCATCCGGCATTTCCGCAGTAAGCAGCCGCTTGGAATGGCCTCTGGGTCTAATTGCCCATTTCCTTTTAAATCCGCCAAAATCAGGGAGGGAAGACAGCTTCCTGCACGCCGTAATGTGTCGCCTTCTCTATTCAGCAGCCCCTTAATACATTATTAAATTAATCATATTTTTGGTAATCGTGCAATCTGACAAGCTTTATTCTTTGAGATGTACTAATAACTAACCAGCATGAGCTCAGAGTCAGAGTCAGACTAAGTGGAGGTGATGGTACCTGCACTATGAAGGGAGCAGGGCTAAACAAAGGAGTGGTGTTAGTGGTGAAATACGGTGAGTAAGCTACGGTCTGATGGGAGAGGGAGCTCTGGATGACATACGGCTCATAGCAGTATTGCTGAGACATATACACACATACATACAAGACATATTAAACATATACGTGCTACATTTCGACTACACATATGGATTAGGGAACATGATTGGAACGACAACAACAACAAAAAAAAGAATGGCATGGAGCGACCCAAAAACACATTAAGCGGAGTCTGAGCATCATATTAAACTGTGGGTTATCCCATGAGTTATCAGAGACTAACACATTTCTCTCATCTTCTTCCTTATGCTTCCCTGAACACAGATCGTAACCACAAACACATAAAATGCATGATGTGTCTGTCCTTAGAAAATGAAAAACTCTCATACTGGTTGAGGAAAATATTGTCTTTCAAAGACGGGACAGTAACTTACTCCGGGCTGCTCGACAGCAACACGATTATTGCATATTTTCCTGTAACACATCACCCCCTGATGTTTCATTCTTTACTTATGGAACTGAAATAAAATTTTGAAGATGCTGATAAATTTGTCGTCATTTGGCTACACACTGACACTAATGACGTTGGTTTCTCTATGTGCCATGAGTTACACTGCATTGTTTAAAACTAAAATGACTTGGTCTCATTTGAGAAATATTATATTAATACCTGATAACACATGGAATACAAATGATCGCATGCTCAGACTTCTGGACCCGACATCTGGCTGAGACTTACCAGGGTCATAACCCCCATGCGGTCGATCTCTCTGTTTGGACCTCGCCGAGGAGTGGAGTGACCCGAACCTGGAGGGGACGAGCCAGAATGTGCCGAGCCGGGCCGGGGGGAACCGTACGAGGGCGGTAGGGAGCTCATGGAGCGGAACCGCGAGCCGAGACTTTCGCCGCTACCGACTCTGGACTCGATCTCTTCAGCTCGCAGCGCCGTGTTCTCCTTCTCCTCTTGAATCATTCTGATTAGGACGCACAGGACAGGGGCTTTGAGCTTATACTGTCAGGCAAACTGGGACATATCCACAGAGTAACAAGCTTACACCCAACACGTTACTGTTATATTGATGGGAAAGGACTGCATGTATAACATTCGTATGAAAATCCTGAAAATTCCACTGAAAAGAACACACACACACACACTTTCTCTCTCCTTATGTAGTACCTGATCTCATTGTTGATGGCATCGAGCTGTTCTTGCAGCATTAGAGCGAGTGTTTGTGCGTCTGTCTGGCCAGCAGGGGACATCAGGTCCACTGAACTGAAAATTGTGTCACGGTCATCCTCCAAATCAGACACGTCCATGTCACTCTCAAATGCGTATGCCACTTTGGCCAAAACGTTGGCCTGCTGCACGCGCTCCCATTCCTGCTCGTTCAGAGTCTGCACCTATACAAAAACGAGACGAATGTTAACGGTTAGAGAAATACTGTGAGTTCAATGCGTTTCTAAGCCTACTGAAACATATGCCTGTGTGTGTGTCTGTGTGTGCGCGTGTGTGTATAGAGAGAGAGAGAGAAACAAAATAGATCGAGTAACAACAAATGAGGCTAGACTAGTTTCTCGGAACTTACGTGTCTCTGAAGTCCACAGAGCAGCAAAAAGGAAGTGAAGAGGAAGATGTAAATGTGGCAAATCTGACACAATTCATAGCAATTATTTTATACTTAAATGTTCATCCAGTCATCTGCATATTAAAAAAGGCACCTATGCAATCACAAATTTTATTTAAAAAAAATAAATAAAAAAATGATGCGTATACATATGTGCTTGTTTTATAAAACATTGGTTGTCTCATTAACACTTTTTGCACATTTTATCATATAAAATCCTATTAATCAATTAAAACACATACAATCACAACTCCCAAAGCTGTGCTCTGTCCCTGAATCTAATTCCCCACGATGGAACAAATGTCCTAACATCTTCTGATGAACAAAACTTTCCAAAACAGTCTAGAAAACGCGAGTCTCACCTTGGAGGGCTCGTCTCGTAGCGCGGCCGCGCGCCCCTTCTGGGGTCGTCTCAGCACCAGCGAGCTGCTGTACTGGTCAGAGTGGCTGTCGATCATGGAGGATGCCGAGACTGGATACCTGAAGTCTGGTGTGCTGCCCATGTGAGAGCGCCTACATGAAAACATGAATAATATTTGAGGATTCTGGCACTTGATAATGTATCATTTACATGAATTTGAAAAGACGAAAGGAGTTTGTGGAGAGAAACATTGTGTGTGAAGGGGTGGGATAACCACAAACATAGCATGAAACATTAGAATGTCTATTAATTCAGCGTGAATTAACAGGTTAAACGATTTCAGGACCAAAACGGTTTCATGTAAAGGGTTGACATAAAAATTTTATTTTTATTGTAATCTTAAAAAATCAATCAATCAATCAAAAACGTTTCATGATCAACTTTGACTTGGTGGACGAACCTTGCGTGCATCCCTGATAAATGTGGTCATTTTATGGTATTTATGTTAATTGCAGGAATACTTGTTTAATATTAGTAAATCTAAACACACGCTGATGGATTTTATTGCACAGTAATGAAATTCAAACCTTCACAGATTTCAAAAGAAAGCAACTGTGTGACAAGATTGTTTCCAGGAAATCAAGTTGACAAGAAACCCCCTGGCAAATAAATATCTAGGAAGTCCTGCAGAAGCGATGCTGTGTATGAGGAGTTCTGTACGAGTCGCTGTGATCGAGTGAGGGTCTCACCCCTGGTGGAGTAAAGAGTTACTCCTGCTGCGGTCCTGATCGCTCTCCGATCGCATCGTTTCAATCTGGATCATGAGCTGCTCCTAAAATACACAGGCACAGCGGTGTTATTTAATGCAATAATATTCAACGAATTCTTATTTGACATAAACTTAATAGTTAAAAAATGAAAAGCTCCTGAGAACGAGTAAAGAACTACACACAGCTGAATAAGATGCCTAGAAGATACCTTTTCATGGTGAGCCTCTTCAATCAGCTTCTTTGTGTGCTCCAGCTCACGGATGAGGGCGTTCTACACGCGGCCAAGAAGAAAAAAAATAATAAGAAGGACAGCCCATATCTTATTTACTTATAAAATCACAGATTTTACAATTTCCTATAATTAAAACTTTTCTTTTAATACCATGAACTATAAATAAACATATAGCAAAATAGATTATTAAAGCAGCACCAAAAACATCAATCCAATATATTTTATGTAGCGCATACAACAACTCTGTTACTGTACCTAAATATATATATTTTCCTTTTTTCCCCCATGTATCTGTAGTTGACCTGCACTTTCTACATTATTTGAAGAAAAACCTGTACTTTTACTCCTACATTCTAAACAGAATCTCATTACTTTTCAGCTGACGATCACGCAAAAATGCACTGATTTTCTCATCTATACATAAACATTTATGCGGTCACATACACATATCACAACTACTATGCAATTTATCACAAATGCACTCCATGTGGGACAGACAAGAACAAAACAATTCCACAAGTCTGGGCAGTACATGTTCACTGATGAGACTGGCAGGTCTTTATTATGGAATAAAATCACTGTCCAAAATAATCGTGCGTAAAAAATATATATATATATATATATGTGTAATTCTGTGTTTTGTCCGAGTTGGATTTCAAAACCACGACAGTTTCCAGATACGAGAAAACTGTAAACTGTCGTGGCCGTAGATTTTGGAATCGAACTCAGACAAACCAGAATTTAAAAAATAATAATTTACGCACGATTATTTTTGAAGGTGATTTGAATTCCATATTTATGAAAGTCTAGATTGGTTAGTGCACCAGAGTGATTGACGACAGTTACCTGGGCAAAGGGCCCGTCAAGCTCAGCTCCCAGCACACTATATAACTAATCAGCTATTACAGCCGTTCTGTAATTGGAGTGGGTATTACAGTACAAAGCAGCGAATACACTAAAATGTCCAGGGCAGGACGTTCTCCCGGGCCAGGGTTGAGGACTACGGGTTTAAAGCATGTACTTAGTACTTTAACTTGAGTACAAAAATAGTAGTGGAATAATTTTTTTTGTGTCTCAGCTTTCAGACCATGAAGTATGAATTTGTGGAATTCCAAACCTAAATATAGATTAAAAATTTTAAAAGAGATGATGATGATGCTGATAATGAAACACTACATCGAAGAGATATAAAACCAGTAAGTTGCCTCTCACAAAAAAAGGACATGAGAACAATAATAATGACATGTACGCAGTTCAGACGCTCTTCATATCGACTCTGCCAATACCTTGTCCTCCAGTGCAGCCATTCTCTCCTTCAGATGCAGCTGAAGCCTCTCGTTCGACTCGGAGAGAAGTTTATCCACCGTCTCGGACAAACGCTTGTTGTGCTCTTCGTTCATCTTCTCGCGCTGACGAGCCTTCGATCATGATAAGAACATACGCAGACGAGTCGAACAGGTTTGTTAAAGCAAAATACTGTACGATGGTGCTAGACTCGCACTCCTCTAGGACTTGAGTTTCTATTCTCTATCTTTACATGTTAAAAAAAAGGTATACAGTACAAGGTACGAGCTTATTGCCGCAAAATGCAACAGCAAGGATGTGAAGATTCAGCGTGTGCTGACAAAACCAGCTAAATTACGCTCTTTAACAAGACATCCTGGACTTTTCGACTTTCTGAAAATAGTTTGAAAAATCATTTCAGTTCGAGCGGTAAGCTACAACCATGAATAACTACCAGTATTACACAACACTAACAGCACATCTATTTAAGGTCTTATGTTAGGCTTATGTGCTGCTGTAAAGTCAACGTTTTTCCTGTTCACGATGTAGACAAAAAACGATAAAAATGAGCAGACACACTAATCTGTGTCCAGCTTACGAACTTTAGCCTCTTACCCTGAGCAGTTCCTGGTTTTTCTCCTCCAGCTGAGCCTCCATCTGTCGCAGGCGCTCCTCCACGTTGCCATGCCTTTCCTCGGCCTGAGGACGAGTAAAGCCGCGGATCAGAAACTGGTCAAAATAAATTTAAGCACTTTGGCGTCGTAGGGACGGACAGTTAAAGGACATGAGACACGAATAGAAGCAAGCGATCCCGTCTGCATTCAGCACAGCAGCCTGACAAACGAAAAAACGACGGGAATATTCAAATACATCATGCAAAACAAACAAAGCTCAAAGCACAGAACGCAGACACTTTAGGGCTGCAACAACTCAGTAACTCGTCTATAACATCCCATAACAAAAATGACTGCTTATGCTATGTTGGTCAGTTCCTTAGCATATCATTTATAATATTAGCATGGGTTGTGTGTCAGGTCGTGAAGATTTTGGTACACGTCAGTTCCTGATCCCAGACATTGAAAACTAAAGTCAAATCTAAAGATTTCAAAACACTAAAAACGATTCACTTCAAAAACAAACGCACAAAAAAAATGAATTTATGTTTCAGCTAGCAACCTAACAGGATTTTACAAAACAAATTAATCATGGCTCGAACTGCAGATAGATCCTCACCTCCTTCAGGCATTATTTTAAACTAAAATATTATGGAAAATGGTAGATATTAGACCGTGACAGACTTTCAGTAGTACTGCATTGGAGTTATTTGTTCTAAAAGATTATTAGAAAAAGATTTCCAATTAATATTGCCAGCATATTTTTTTTTATAGTATATTATCAAAATCATTGTTGACTGCAGCCCTACACAGACACAGCACATAGAACGTCATGGGGTGGAAAAAAGAGAGGGACAGAGAGATCTGAAGCAACACTGATAAAGCATTCTGGAGTTTTTATGTCTGTACTCAGTTCAAGTAGAAACAGCTCTGGACCAAAAAATAAACTATACAGCCTGGACTTCATGATTTTTTCATAAACGCATCGCTCTTCAATACGTCTGTTGGGAGATAACCAAACATTTTTATTTGCACCTGGCATTTGTGCACAGGCTTTTACTGTTAAAGGACTGACTGAACTGGCTCAGTAAAAATGGCTGTTTGATTGGGGAAAAAAAACCCCACCAGAACTGAATGAAATATGTGTTAGTCAGTGGTGTGTTTGGTTTTTGTTCCATCTTCATGCACATGCATGCTTTCTCCAAATCGTTCTAGTTCAGGTTTTTGCCAGCTTTGTCTCTTTTCATAAATGACGTAAGCAATAGCTGCTTCAACATGAGCGCCCTCTTCGTGTAGAATAGATGCTGATTTGGCAGGAGGAAGGGATGTAGTGGTTTTGTGTTCGCGCGCATGTGTGTGTGTGTGTGTATGTGTGTGTGAGATGATGGGAACTGGACTGCCACAGTCTGTTATGGCACCAGATCCATACACAACACGGCTCCAATGAATTTCCTGTTAGGGTTGTGATGAGTTTTTAGTGAACAGGAAGTGATTTGAGGGTGGGGCGGTAACGACCAGAGACGGGTAAGAACAGGCAGGGGGACAGGGATAGACGGATGGGTCTATTTTGATGTTTCTTGTCTGAAATGTAGTGTACCTTCCTCAGGGCTTTAGTCTCCTTAGTATCCTTAGTGGCAGAGCACACAGAACGTTCAGACTACAGGACAAGCAGGAAGGACAGGAGGGTTAAAGAGACACAGTGAGAAGAAGAAGAAGTAAATAACATGTGAGAAGGACAGAGATGTCATAAGGGAAGAGACAAGAAAAGTGAGAAAAGGAAGTAGTAATGAGTGACATCAGATGTAGAAAAAAAATAAGAAGAGGGAAAACAATTGAGAGTTGAAGTGTAAGAATAAAGAAAAGAATAAGCAGATGGTGAGAAAAGAAAGGATAATGTGGGAGCAAGAGAATTTATTGAGAACAAGACGGAGAAAATGCAAGTAGAGAAAGATTAAGAGGACAAACGGTCATCATTGAGGATACACTTGTACAACATGAACCAGATTAAACTAATTGAAAGCACATAGCGTCCACAGAAACACTGCAAGGGAAGAAAGAGAACGGTTGAATATTGAGACAAACAAAGTCAGACACCGTAAAAAAAAAAAAAAAAAAAACCGTTCAGAATATAACATGTATTTGGACTACTGCAAAACTCGCTTACAAACCAAACTCCGGATCGATTTCACTCGGCACGCTCTACAATAACCCGGCCAGGGTTCAACACTCGAAGCTCACGCAAGCGTATAGGGTGTGGCTAACCTTGTTGAGGGCGGCGACTCTTTGAGCGAGCTCCGCCTCCACCTCGGGAAGCGTCTCGGCTTTGCGGATGGTCTGCTGGAGTTTCTGCTCGGCGAGTTCCAGCCGCTCCTGCAGCTGCCTGTTCTTATCCTCCGTCTGATCGAGGGAGAAAAAACACGCCAGTCACATGAAGCTCACTGACAATCAGACACATTTTGACATTTTTATATCAAAAGTAAAAAAGGCAGGATCACACTCACAAGATCTAACCAGATACAGGAAATACAGTTAGAGAAAAAGAACCCACAAGGTTAACGTACAAGGTTATTATTATTTTTCATATAACAGCACCTGTGAAGTGGTTTATTCTTTTTACACGACAGTGGCTTGTGCTTTTAATCCATTTATAGATGCAGTACAATTAATGGACAAGTTCATTCCTGTCATCATTTACATTGTAATTCCTCACACAACATTCTCTTTTTTTTTTCTTTCTTTACCCTAATCATGTATTTTAATGCATCCATAATTAAACAAATGTATTCAATTTGTCATATATATATATATATATATTTTTTTTTTTCATTAAATTATGTGATGTGTCTGACATGCACTCATGGAACGTACAGAAAAAGCAATGTTAAACAAGTGCTGTTGTTCATAACTTATACAGTAATTTCAATTATTAATATTTTAAAAATGTGACATGAACAGTGCTGAAAAAGTTTTAAATATGAAATTCGCTGGCTATAGATCACTGACATAAACCGCTTTATACTGCATGAGGCTGTAATTGAATTCATTGATGAATTAATTGAGCTACAGCCTAATCGCTCAAACCTCAGTTTCAAGCGGTACGTTCTTAAATAACAATCAGCTGATTTAAATGCTAAGATTTTGATATTGTGCCGTGTCTTAATGAATTCATAGATAAGAGTTCTGTCACTGCCAAAGTGCTGTAGGCTTTTCTGGAAAAGGAACAAAGAGACTGCGAGCAAGAAAGTGAGATTTGCTTGCTGGTTGCCATGGTTTCAACAGCAGCATCAAGCTACAGGAGTGGTTCCCAAGCCTGGTCCTGGAGGACCTCCTTGTCCTGCAGATTGTAGTCTTTTTCCTGCTCTCATACACCCACGGCTATTCAGTAAAAAGTTGTTTATTATCTAATTATTTAAACACAGATGTGCAGGGAGCTAAGAATACACTAAACTCTGCAGAGCAGGGGGTCCTCCAGAACCAGGGTTGGGAAACACTGAGGAACAGCAATGAACTTTTTCTAGTTCTCACTCTAGTTTTCTGAATAGGATATTCAATAAGCTTGTATGATGAGTTTTACACATCCCTTTGACTGTATAGTGTGTGTCTACAACTAATAGGTTAGTACTGGCATTTGTTTCAAGATTTAAAGGGGGCCTATTAGTTTTTTTTTGTTGTTGCCTTGTTTAGACATTCAAATGCAAACAAATTGGTCTAATACATTTTAACTTGATAAACGAGCAAGGTCTTGACATACGAGTAGTATGCACAAGTTTTGTCTGCCGAGCGTCACGCGATCACAACTGAGCCAATGGTTCTTCTCTCTTGCGCGCAGAAGGATTATGGGTAATCATTTTCCATGACCAGTCTTCGTGTGCGTGTGTGTACTGTTTATTATAACATTGTGACCATGTGTGTTTGTGCATGCGTAAAGCAAAAGCAAGTGTCATTAGGGAGGTTTCTTGTTAAAGATCCAGTTTCTAGAGTCTCTATGTCAGAAAGCACCGACTCTGTTAGTGTGTGTGCGCGTGAGTGTAATTAAAGAGGTTCCTTGTTAAAGAGGTTGTGCTTCTAAGAAACGTGACTGTATTACATAGCTCTGCCCACTTTGCTTCATCTGTTGCTAAAACTCACTGCGTCTCTATAAAAAGAAAAAAGTCACCACAAATGCAGTAGTGGGAAAGGTTGCTCTGTATAAAAGTTAAAAATGTGCAGCAATAGAGTACAGAAATAAACATATGAACAAAAAGACAGAACGTCCTATATAATCATCTATACTGGAAACGTCCAAGAGAAATAAATAAATAAAATTTAAAAAATAGCCCGTGGGTCTTCATTATGATCGGCTTTAGGTCCGGTCAAGAAATCTGCACAGCAGCTGGATCTTCTGCATCAGCACAGCAAAATGCGTGGAATGCACTGCTGTCCCGAACAAACGCTTTGTTCTGTCCCAAACACTTACTAACTTTTAACTAAACCATGTCCATATGAAGAAATATTATGCAGTCTAACATCTAAACATCAAAGACTGTAAGTATTCACATGATGCTATGACATTCTTGCTGGACAAGGGGGATTGTGCACATTCCCCAAAATGCAATGCTGTCATTTTTAACACCGAGTATGCCTGGTGTCTCCGTGCCATCGGACATGGCTTAGAAGAATGGATTTGTTTTGTTACACATAACCAGTCTATTCAGTCTATTAGATTATTAGGTTAGGTTATTAGGTAACTCCAATTTTTTTTACACTCCTGTTGAATTCTTGGTTGATTGTCTTTGATTGTCTCACCAGTGGAACTCTGCAATTCAGTCTCTGTTAAAAAGGACTGGCCCAGGTTAAGTTTTTTGATCAATCACAGACCAATTTCAAAACTGCCATTTTTTACAGGGCGTCTGCCAAATACCGTAAATGTAAAAATCGCATTATGGATACGGTTCAATCAGGGTTTAGGGTATGTCATAATACAGAGCCAGCCTTTCTAAAACTAAATAAAGACCCACTGCTCAGTACTCAGCATGCATTTGCCATTCAGATGGCTAAAGCTTACAAAAACTTAATTTTATTTTACTTTACTTTGCATTTTATTTAGTTTCTCCTGCCTATGGATTACCTCAAGGATCCCTTTTAGGCCCAGTTTTGTTTGCTCCAACTAAAACATTTAAAAACACACAGAACTTCCTATCACTGCTATGATATCCCTATACAGTTGAGGATATCCATCCCTAAGTACCAGCATTATTATGACTGAATTATTCTTATTCTTGTTAAGGTAGACTTGACAACTGATCGACAGTTGTCAACAAGCATAAATATAATGTGAATAAGTATGATGTGGTTATCGCTGGGGTTCCGAAAGCACTCAATGTACTGGTTACAACTTGAGGCCTTTTGTTCCTAAAATATCTAATAGTTAAAATAATCTTAAAAAAAAAAAGAAAAAAAAAAAAACATTTTTTAAAAATTATTATTCAACTGCTTACATTTGACAAAAAATTAAAGCTACTCTTTACTACACAGTTTATCAGCTGAGATGCATTGCCAAATCCATCTTCTTATTTATGGATATGGTGATTGTATTACATATGACGCAGAACCATCACCTCGACTACTGCAATTTCTTCAAATGGGTTTCTGCAACTTTGGAAAAATGCTGCCATGAGACTGGTACAAGAGTAAGAGACAGCGTTTCACCAGTAACTGTACTTCTACACGCCCTTCCAGTCAAATATAGAATCAATTCTAACATCTTAATGCTTATTTTTAAGTCTGGCTCCACAGAACATCAGCGCCAATCTCAGTCCTTATACTTCAGACAGCTCTCTTTGTTCTACTAATCGTCCCATGGTCAATACCACAGTCATCATATGCACCTGCTATTGCTTCGCTAGTGTGTGAACCCTGAAACTGCTTTGCAAGTGGAACGACTTTCTGCTGATGAAATCCTAATCAAACCACTGCAGAGTCAAACTAATTAGACACATTGGGCTGACACAATTAGTCCAAATATCAGTGATGAAGCTCAAGGCCGGGAATGGGCTCTTTAATAGCTTTTTACAAAGTCCAATCTGACTTTAACAATGCTTTTTTTTTTTTAAGATAGGAAAAATTTTTATTTCAACACATGCAATTATGCTTCATGGAAAAGGCATACACTACATACACTAGACATGTCTGAGGGTTAGTACAGTATTACATTTTATTGGGCTGTGAACTCGCCGCCTTTTCATTTGTGGGCTTTTCGTGGCTCTACCATGGCAAATGCTCATGAACAACAGTGTCCCAACTTTATTTGCTGAAACTGTGTTAAAACAGGGACTACGGGGGGAAAAAATACTATTTTTAATTTAGAGGAAGAGAATTCCTTTTTTATTATTAAATAAATGCGCTATTCACTAAGAGAACTCTATTCATTACATCCATCTATTTGCCAGATCAAGTTTCTCAAATGCAAGAATGCCAGTTTCATTTCACGAGTGTGCACGAGTGATAACAGACGTTAACACCAATGGGGCGTTTAACTGTATGCATCACTCCACGTCCCAGGTGCTCTAACAATCGTTAAATACACTGTCGGTCGCAGGATGGGTGAAAGAAGTACAGTGCGGGCCACAGAGAGCAACTTCCAAAACTAACATTCAAAACCAGTCACAGAAGCACTGTCAGCAAGAAGACACATCTGATAACATAACGCAATTTCAAACAACTATTGCCTCATTTTAAATGCTGATATTAAACTATGTATCAACTCGGCCACAATTCCTGTTGTAAAATTGCCCTTGAAACCTCAGAGCACACAGTTGTAGCAGGGATTCATTCACGGGCACACTATCTGGTATCTGGGCTCCCGATTAAGTCTGTATTTGGGAGATGAAAAAACAAAATCACTCTGATCGTGCCCAGAAAGATAGCTTCACTTCATCTTCACATCAAAGTTTATAACACTGACACCTGCTTTGAATCGGTGCACTAGTATTTGAATTGAGTATGATTGAGTATTTGAATCAAGTATGAGTAGATGAGCATAGTGTCGAACTGATCCCTGATACTGGTATCGGTGCATCCCTACTTAAATCGCATCTTTTAAACTTGCCATATACTGTAAGTGTCCCTAAACGCTAGGTTTTCATGTCTTGCATCTATTCAGTGATCTAATGAGTAGATTTATAATTTAGTGTGTTTTTATTGTACATTAATCGCTGTATAAAATAATCTTAGCTGCACAGCAATTTAATCCAGCTTCAGCCTTTAACTGCGCTTTAGAAATCAATAGAATCCAATTCTAATATAAACTTAAGCCTCAAGCATAGATGTACCTTGAAAAGAAATCCAATTATTAGAAAAAAATCTGTAGTGTAAGAGGAGTAAAGCACTGCACCATGCTCGCCATGTTTTATTCCTTCATATTCATTTAAACCTAAATTAATTTACTCCTTTTCGTATGATGTAATAAGTTTTGAAAATAAATAAATAAATAAAAAGACCTGGCGGAAGAGAGAATCCTTATTGGCGAGTTCGTTCTCGAGTTTGTCGTTCAGGTCGTGAACAGACGTGGCTTCTCTCTGAGCTGCCAGGTAGCGTTTCTCTAGTGTTGTTATCCTCTCCTCCATGTCATCCTTCTGAGCGAGAGACTAAACACCAGACAGAGATGGATTGCAGTACAGGATTAATGAGCACAAATCAAGCAAATATATGAATAATTATTCAGTTATTAATTGAAGTCATTTTTAGAAGTCAATTACTTAAGAGACTGGGAAATATTTAAACCACAATACCCACTATCGTGATGTCATAAAAATGAATCAAAACCAAGACCTCCTGGCTTACAACAACCATTACATCTCTTTCTGCAGAATTCTGCTTAATATGTGAACGAAAGTGAGGGTGCTGTGGAGTTGTGCATGAGCATCACCTCTCTAATGTCTCTTTGAAGCCGAGTGTTCTGGTCCTCTGATTTGATGAGGTCTTTGCGGGCCGTGTCCAGATCCTCCTCGAGCTCGCTCACTCTGCTGCTCAGGGCAACGACACGCTCCTTCATCTGCAGCAGCTCTTTGCTTTGTCTGTCTAGCACCTCCTGCAGCTCGGACACCTTCCCCATGTCCTCGTCAGGACCCAAAGATCCGTCTGATGACCTCTAGAGACGAGAAGCAAAACGGGGTGAGAAATCACACTTGCATTCTAGTCACTTTTCTTCGTTTTCATAATCCGTATGAAATGACGACACTCATGCAGAATGAAAAGTGACGCCTTATTGAGCCGTATAAAAGCTGAAAGAGTTATACTGCTTTACCAAGGCTGCTCTAACTCCTCGGCTCAATAAAGCCACAAGTACACCAATGTGCTCAGATTAAGAACTACTTAGAACATTTCTAAGATATTCAGTATTACACATACTGGTGGTATGAACTGTTACATCATGATGGACTTAACGTGAAAAATATATAACGGGTAAAAATGAACTAATCACACAATCCACCCTATTGTACGCTTCAGCTTTTGTCACTGGGTCTGGAAGCTGAGGGAGCAAATCATGTGACGCAAAGGAGCCCTGGCCAATGACCGTCTCATTACTTAATAGCGTTGGGGAATTTGCATCATTAGTAATCACCTTACATGTGACTAGTCACCTCACAGTTTATAGGATGTGCTCAAGAAGTTTTTGCATTTCAAGAATGGTTAATTCGAGCAAAAGAAACTTCTATTGATGTATCTGTTCACTCTGTGTATGTGTAATCTTAACAGATTTGTTTTAAATCACACAAAGACATGATGGATACTGACTAACTGGTGTTTAGGATACAGTTTTTTTTTTTCTTTTTATGCATTGTGCACTTAAGCATTTTCAAATCTCTGGAGACACAGGTTCCTATTGTCCCATGTCAGTACCATAGTGAACCCTTTCAACTCTCACTCAGAAGCAGAGCTGGGTGATTTTCACAATTCAACTGAATTAGTGATTTTATTTTTTCTTATCAACACATCCATGGATATTGTTTAAAGGTTTCAACCAATACAAAAGGAGTGTTTGAATAAATACTTCTTACAGCTGAAATACTGTGTGCTTAGGTTTATATTAAAAAAAAAAAGTCAAGATAAATGAGCAGCACATTGATGAAGCCTGAGCTCATAGTAAAACTTCGACATCAATTCAAAGATTTGGAACTGATACCAATTTTAAAAAGTCACAAACAAGTTCATTGAAAAAAAAAAAAATTGTGGCCCAAATTCAGTCATTTTCAACCTTGATGCTTTTAATGCAGGAAATGGGAAACTGGAATTAATCATTTTTATATGTAATAATTTCCTTTGATCAGTTGATATTGAGATGTCTCTGCCGCTTATGTCCTGTAAAGTCTTTGGAACAGCTCTTGGAACGGTGTTAATTGGTGAATTCTGAGGCTGGCAACTCTAAATGGACTTTGCAGCAGAGGTAAGTTTTGGTCTTGCTTTCCTGAGATGGTCTTCATGAGAGATAGATTCATCATGATGCTTGATGCACCTGACAATACTGTCACACACACATCCATAATACACATATATATTCTTATACCAATCATTGGCAATATGTGCTATAGATGGCTTTATGTAATACATTATAATAATAACAACAATAAAAAAAAAAACCTATACATAAATTGTGTTTCTTTTATTATTGTATTACCAAACAACAACTGCAGTCAACCTGTAATACTCCTGTTTGGTATTTGTGTCTTGTTTTTACCTTGCCGTTGGTGCTAGGTGTGCTTTCAGAGTTGTGGTTGAGTTCTGCCGTGCCATCGATGAGCAATTTCTTCTGATTGATCTGGTCTCGCAAAAAGGCGTTCTGAAAAGGAGAACAGAACTCTAGCTTTATTGATCTACCTGATTCGACGGCTGCAACGTCCCTAGTTGTGCGAATGCTCTAGCTCTTTATTCGGAACCGGAGATTCACACTCACGAGGGCTTTAATAGCGAAATCACTGTGCATGTAAGAGTAGTTCATTCTCAATTACAGAGGAGCTTCAGATATCAGATAAGAACAAAGCTCAAGATACTAAACAAAGCGAATACAGAGATGAGTGCAAATCCTCAGCTAATGCGCCATGTCTGGAGAGTTCATGTTGAACCATACTGTGTTGAATATTCAAGTGGAAAATGTGGAATAAATGTAACAATACAGCACAACAATCTAAAAGTTGGCGAGAGAGAGAGTGAGTGAGTGTGTGTGTGTGTGTGTGCGCGCGCATGTGTGCATGTGCATGTAACCAGTTACAATTGCGTTTTTCTAGCCAACAGCAGTGAAATGTAGGTCAGGCTGCAACTGTGCCCCGAGCCTTCTGTCAGCCCTAATCCTATCTGTGTCTACATGAGCGTGTGTTTGTTTTTTTTCCGGGGGGCTGCAGTGATGAATGAGGGCAGGGGGAAGTAGAGACATGTCTACAGACATCATGTAGATTTATTTTTGAGTTCGATATCTAATTATATAGCTGACATTGTGAACTGGAGTTTATGCTTTAAAAGATCACTTTTATAAAACTACACTTTCAGTTTTATTCACACGCTTTTCCCTTTTCGTTTTCCAATCATATCCACACCCTTGCTCTTCTTCAGGTTCTTCTTGGCTTTACCCATTTACTTTTTTTTCCCCCCTGAATCGTCCTTATTTTATTCATTACATTAATCTTTATATTTGTCTTCTTCGTCTTCAACGTAAACCTTCTCTTCTTTATATTGTCCTCATCTCATCCATACACATCACATCGGAATCCCTCTTCATCTTCACATTCCTCATCTTTTTTTTTTTCTTCAGCATATTATTCTTCACACGCCTCTTCAGATTCCTCTTCTTTTGCGTGGTCCTCTGATTCATATCCTTCTTTCTCTTCTTTATAGTCCACGTCATATTCCTGCTTATTATTCTTCTTCATATCTAGCGATATCTTCCTTTTATGCACCATCTTCATATTCATAATATGGGAACAAACGTTTTACTGAGACAGACTGCAAAATTGCTTGTTTATGTAACGGTCACAGCAGCAACCTTGTTTCCCCTCTCGGCTGTTCCTACCAGTATACTAATCACCAGCCTGATCATCAATCATTATTTACACCCATTTCTCACCCATTCATGTACTGTATGATGCTTGAATGTTTCATCGGTCACTGTGAAAACCATCCTCTCAAAACAGGAAGCCTGGAGAACTATTCCTCAAGACTACATAAAAAAAAAAAAATGCATAGTACGCATACTACTGTTTAGTTAGGTCGCTTTATCTGACGCCCAGCAGTTTACCCAGATCCCCCCAGACAACACCCTCCCCCCCCCTTACCTCATGCACTAATACTAAAAGACAACCCCACCATGAATCAGATGACACTAAAGCAGTAGTGTGTGTGTATATATCTGTGTTGCTGGGAATCAGTTCCTGCAGTGTTACTGGGCGTTCACACACCGTGTTCCAACACCAGACACAACTACCTTGTTTATCTAGCTACTAAGCAGCACTGCTGGAGATGTCTGCGTGACAGATTGTTTTCAACCCATCAAACGGTGATAAAGCCTTATCATCTTGCCTGCTTGTGATGTCTTCACTGACGCTTCAGCGTACATTCTTGTGCGGGTTCAGGCATGCCAGAACAGACAACGGGCTTACAAGAATTCCTTTGTTTAATACTTAAATAATAATAAAAAAAAAAAGAACTAGTTCTTCCTGTAGCTTTAGTACATTCTGCACTGTGATGAACAGAGTAGCTGTTTCACAATAAAAAAAATAAATAAAAAAAACTAATGACACAGCTATCAGGAATTAACATTCCACAAGTGTGTGCTCAAAAGCAGTGTGTCACTCTGTGTGTGTGTGTGTGTGTGTGTGTGTGTGTGTGTGTGTGTTGGGACAAGTGAAGATCTTACCTCTTTATGAGAAGCTGTTAATTGCTCCTCCAATGCGCTGCACCTTTCCAGAGCGACACGTAACCTCTCCCTCACCTGTTAACGGTCATCACACTCATTAACTATTGGACACTAAGTACAGGCTTTTAGGCCTTTATTGCGAAAAGGAGTACTTTGAAATCGAATAAAACGTATGACCTTCTCATCCAGAGCTTTGTGGTGCTCAAACAGGGATTTTAAGGCTTTGAGAACTTCCACTTCACTGGAGACTCCCGCTGGACTCTGGGCCTGACGCTTGACCACCGTCATCCTGAGGGAGCGCTCGTGACGAGACACCAAGCACTCCAAATGCTCCAGGAGCAGCTAAAAACAAGGACGCACACACAATCAAGGTCGCTGTTTAGAGGAGAATCTCTCTTTGCAGACATTGATGTTCATTTCAAAAGCAAATTTTAAATATAAATATACAAAACGCAATACAGAATTGTGTATGGTCATGTATAGCACAGGATTGTATCTCTTGCCTTAGACTGGATGTTGGTGTTAGATTCAGGAGTACACACAATGTCGGTTAGCAGAATTGATATAATGTGAATGAACGGTCCTCACAAAACGTACGTGTGTGTATACGCATGTGTTTCAGACTTATCCTACGAGAATGATCAACAAGATGCCGTTGAAATGACAAAGCCTACACTCATCCTCATCGCTTGGCCCTAATCCCTCACTCCATCGCTCATCTCCCCATCCCCCCACCACACACACTCTCTCACACATACATAAACACGAGATCTGGTCCGGGTCCAACTGTGTCAGGCGGTCCCATCGTCTTCGGGATTAGAAGCTCCACATGCTTCGTAGAGCGGCTCTGAGAGAATATCGCGGCCCTTTCAGTGTAACGTTCGTCACGTTTCTTAAATAATGTTGAAATTGGTTGTAATAAACTCGAAACATACGACAGTTAAAATTTTATACGGTTATCTATATTTATTTAAGAATAATGCAGTCAAATTATCTTCACGCTCCAGATAATGTTAATACTAAATGAATGAATGACTGACTACTAAGTTTATGAAGTAACAACAGAGACTCAACGGTCAGTAAACATATTGTTTATGTGTGTTTTGTAAAGCCGTGACATTACTACTACTGCCAAGCGTCTAATATTATTAGTTAAATTATTCAGGATTTCTTATGTTGCATTACTAATTTTCATTAATCCATCTTTTATACCGCTTATCCTGTACAGGCTCGCAAGAAGCCGGGGTACACCTTGGACCTTGGGTGCCAATCCATTGCAGGGCAAACACTCATACACTACGAGCAATTTGGGAACACCAAACAAACTTATCTGAATGTCTGTGAAAGGAACCCAACGGACATGGAGGAACTCCGTCAAGCACTGGGTGAACATGCAGAGGAAGGAATCGAATCCTCGGCCCTGGACGCGTGAGGCCACTACGCCATCGTGTCGCCTGCATTACTACCATGTTGCTAATAATTGCTTTTTATGTAGCCATTGAACATTGAAAATGGGAGGGGGTTTCTCTCATTTAATTTCTTTAACCTTTCTATGTGGGAGTTCACACCTCAAAAAGAAACCTTGCATCATGACTTGCATCAAAAATTAGCTCTAAAGATCATCCAGAGTAGAAATTAATTTATATCGACTGAAACTGATGAATTTTACAGCAATCATTACTGCAACCCAATAAATATCTGTTGGAGAGGATTTTTTTCAGCGTGGCCATGCACTCTCACTTCAAATTCATGCTTTAAGGACAAACATTTGTCATTTTTCTCTAGGATTGGACTAGATCTGCATCTAGACATTTAATAATTTAGTTATTACCGGTTTATCTCCTGGATTTAAGCTATTACCAAATCTGCGATTTAAAATTTTCTATGGATTGACCTTCTTTGCATTTGACCTTTTATTAAACAGCCAGATAGACTCCTGCGTGGTGTAAAGGAAAATCCAACGATCGTAAGTTGATTCCCAGGTGATGCTTCAGCCATCTGTAGTCTGGAGTCTAGACAGCTGAGGGGCCAAGCTCTCGGGGAGTGGGGGCGGTCAATGGTATATCGTATCACATCTATCATAGCAACACTAGCTAATTGTGGGTATACGGTATGCTAGCTCATGGAAGGGGACTGGGTGGATAGACTGTACCCAAAAGAATTTAACAGATTAAAATTGTATAAACCAATGTTGGTTTTGCGTAATAATGTTCCGTAGCTCACACCGCTTGCATATTAGGCCATGTGCAATATTGGACATTTTAGCCGTACCATTTTCCAATGAGGACAGAGACAAACAATAGCAGTATTTTCACAAGTTTAGCAGTGTAACATTTCTTTTCATCACTATTTTTTTCCCACAACAGCATACAGTGTTGCCAGATTGGGTAGTTTTCCAGTAACTGGGCTACTTTTATTACCTTTGGCTAGAAAATACATTTTACTGAAATAATGTAGAAGCATAAAGAACTGAGCTACACTATGAATTCTATGACTGGTGTATTCTTTTGGGTGAGCTCAACTTTTATTCCGCTCTCCAACAGTGTGATCTGCAGCACTGATGAGGACCAAGCTCATGAGCATGCACATGTTTGAGAGGGCAAAAAAGATCATTCGTGCGTATGCAGAAAAACAGATTGTTCACTCAGTAATGGTGAAACTCCGCACTTCATCAGTTCATGCGCATGCCAAACCATAGGGAAGGGTCTGTACGGATCACTGATCAACTATAATCAATTGTTATTCTGTTTGTTTGACCAATTTGGGCTTTATTTATTTCTCTCACGTAGCTAATTTGCTGGGATTGTGGTGCTAGAATAAAAACATGCATCTCATTACCATATATTATTTAATGATTAATTGATTATTATTGATCGTTAATATGTTCAACTTTTGTTTAAGGAAAATCTGCCTACACCTAGCTCCCTGTCGCTGCAAACTAGGCCAATGGTTGGCATCTGTGAGCTCATGTATGCAAAAGCTGAGGAGATTCTGAGCTTCACAGAGTACTCACACTTCGCAGTACAAACAGTGCAAAGTTCCAGCACCAAGAGAAACAGCATCCCTTTGCGCTTACCCGCGTGTTATTCCTCTCAGCCTTTAGCTCTGCGATTTCCTCTTCTCTCTCTAGCAGCTGCTCCCGGCACATATTCACCTCCTTAGTCAGCGCTGCAAACTCCTGAGGACAAACACACACACACACAGAACAAGACAAACATTAAAATTGCAATAATGAGCAACAATCTTAACTGGAGTAAGTACACAAATATCAAGGACAAGCTAAATACGGACACAAAGCCATATAAGGACGGGAAGTCTTCGAGTTAGAACTGAACAGCGTGTAGGCCATTTTCTACACTCATCTGAAAACAGCAATGAATTTGATTGTATTCACTGGAACTCGTGTCCAGGTCGCTCAGAGTACAAACTCTCAGATTAACTTAACCATCAAGTAAAGGTTTAACAGAGGGGGAAAAAATACTACTGCTGTGAGACGAGCAGCGCTCAAACAACTACTGACCTTACACCTACTGTACATTCAACATCATACTGAAAAATTATGATGATTATGATTATGATATTCAGGCAGGAATACACCATGTTGATGGAAGCTACAATGTTGGGATTAGAAACATCAGACTTGTACTTGAAACAGATGAGGGGAAGAAGAAGAAAAAAAAACACAGCTAGGAAAGATTTTAACATGCATCTCAAGACTCAAAAATCTAAAAAAATAAAATGTATATTTTAAATTATATATACATTTAATAGCGATGCACCAGCCGATCCTTGATAAAAACGTGACACTTTATATATTTCACAAAATCAATCGAATCAGTACCTTGAAATAATGAGCTCGTATCGAGATGTGACTGTGACTCCCTTCCTGACTTTTTAGGCAGCCTTATTGCGTTTTTTTTCTCTTCCCTAACATGAACTAGGGGCACAGTTAGAAAGCAGGCTAAATAACTAAATAATAAAAAAACTTCCACACTGTTTGGGTAGAATATACTTTCATAAATCAGACACATCATAGTATAATCTTCGCCATGTTTTAAAGTGATTAACTGCATTTTTGCCCATTCATCTAAATAGAAGCTCTAATCCCAGCTCTTATGGAATAAAGAAACAGCAGAATCTTTTACTGCTCCGGGCAAAGATTCAAGAACCTGAGCCCAGAATGCATGAAAAGCTGGCTGTGTGTGTGTGTGTGTGTGTGTGTGTGTGTGTGTGTGTGTGTGTGTGTGTGTGCGTGAGCTAATCTATTTGTAGGTCTCGAGGAAATAGAGGTATTGGACCGCTACTGACTGCACTCGCTGCATCCCATTACTCTGAATGACTTCCTTCCTTGTTCTTTAGCGCTCTCAGCAGATGTCAATGGAAGTCAGAGACGAATGAGCCTCATCCTTCTGCTCCAAAAACTGCAATTCTGCTTGAGTTATCGTTAGCATGTTAAGAGACGGAGAGAGAGAGAGAGAGAGAGAGAGAGAGAGAGAGAGAGAGAGATTGTATTAATCTATTAATGCACTACAGGCATCATGCAAGTGTTAGAGCAACACATCAGAAATACAGCACAAAACGTTGGTCCGAGTCCGGCCTGTGTGTCAGGAAACTTATCCATCATCATCTGAGGAATTATGAGCTTCTTTGGGGAAAAAAAAAAAAAAGATGTCCCAGAGGTCAGGCATTTTGTCTTTGTTAGAATATTGGTTTAAACATTTATTGCATTCTAATTGAAAATTTAAAGACCGTCTCCAAACAAATTCTAGAAAACCTCAGTGTTGAAGTTAAAGTTATGAAAGTTATGAGGTTTACACGTGACCATTACTCCACTGCTAGACCTCGATGCCAGTCATATGTCCTTAGCCAATGGCGGGAGAAAGACTGGGCGGGAGAGGGGACGTAATTACAGAGCAGACTATAACGTGGAATGAATGTGCATTCCTCACGATTGCACAACGTAACTGAAGATACTCGGCGGGGAAAAACCTCAGCACTTCTGCAAACTGCCCTTTCAGACTACTAATTTTACTAAAAACACTGATCCTCTGCTGACGGAGCACACAGCTGTCTTTTGTCTCGGACGGTACACAGCCAAGTGGGTCATTACAGTCTTATCAACAGAAAGCAGAACAAACAAAACAGACTGAGGAGTCGAAAAAGTGATGAAGTCCTTCCACGCTACTGACATACAGAGTGTTAAAGAGACAATGAACGCTGCTTAAGATTCAAGAAGACCGTTTAGCCCGGCTCCAGCATTCAAGTATCCCAAAGTATTTATATAGCCCTGACATACGAGATCCGTTTATCTTCCCATCTTCTGACTGCATTTATTTATTTTCAAATAAGGAGGCGTGAATTCATCTTCAGTAATGACATTTCAGACAGCAGTCCTGCCTCAGATTTAAACTGATTTACGACGACTCTTTAACCGGAGGCAAAAGAAAGGAAAAAAAAAATTTTTAGTGGCCTGTGCTCAGCATCAAATTTAGTTTGGATGTGAAACTTTTTAACTAAAACAAATACATCACACATTATGGTACAGATCTTTCATTATTTCTTAGTTTCACAACATAAACTTATTCAAAACATGCTAGTTTACTTTTTAATTTTTCAGCTTTTTGGTTTTATCAACCTGGCAATTTTTTCCCCCACTCAAGTGTTTTACAACATAAAAAATAATAATAATAAAATAAAAATAAAATTAAAAAAATACATTGCAACTCGAAGTTTAAAGTCGAGTAAGTGCTCTCGGTTCGGGTATATTACACGACTTTGCCCCAAGTCTGCTGCGAATGTGTTTGCTCTAAAGACCCGTGTTTTATCTCATAGTGACGCCTCACATTACCGTGATCGCTAACTTGACTAACCAAGGGATACCTCCAAAACGGCTATTAAAAATCAACATGCAATTAATTTTACATTATCTGTCCGATAAGACCAATAGCTCATGCGAAGATAAACCATTTGAGAATATTAAGAATTTACAGTTTTTCTAGTAGTTTATTTCTACTGAAAAGTAGTTCCTATCATCCCAAACCTAGTAAGTGTAAATGTTAGAATTTTATTGTAAATGAGTTAAGTTGATCACTGCTTTGTGCAGACACCTCAATCGTTTTCCCAGCAGGGGGCTCTCATATCCCCTCCCCTTCTTTCCTAAGGCTGGTGAGAGAAGGATCAATGGCGTGCAAAGAAACAACATTAAACGTAACAATATGTACATTTTTAATGAATAAAAAATGTCAATTGCTGACTAAAAGTTGAACAGTAGTTCCACACTGTTGTAGATTGTTTTCCTGTAAATTTAAATTAAAGGCTTAATAGAACTTTTTTTAATCTGCAGTGAAAGCTCTTCTCTATATGAGTGCTAGCGTAGCAGAGCGGGGGGAACAAAAGCAAAGCGGTTGAGGTTCTAATGAGCGGAAACTACAAACCTGAAGTAAATCCATCGTAGTTTGTCTTTTAGAGAAGTAGTTTGGGCGATGTTTAATCTTTTGTCTCGTGAGCTATACACCCGATCGCCTGCATGAGAGCAAAATCAAGCCGGGATGCTCACTTCTGAAGCATTTGCAAGCCACGGCAGTGCTTCTGAGAATATATTTATCAAAATATCACCCTTTTCTCAATTCCAACACTCTGACTTATTTACTGGCACTCGTATCCTTGTGCGAATTCCTACCTTGAAATCTTAAAGATAAATGAATAAAAAATGAAACAAAGTTTGCACTATAATTGGTATAGGAAACCTTTAATCATTCTTCTTGGGTTGTATCAAATTGTATTTTAATTACAATAGGTCCCATACTTTACCCAGTCTTTTTTTTCTAGCGGAAATATTCCTCAATCTCCCTGCATTCCATTCCAAATATGCCATTTCAACAAGCTACTGCTGAGCCCCTCCCCTCCCAAGAACAGCAGAGTTGTGCAACATGACGGGGGCGGGGCCTCTTCTTATATGACATCACAATAGGGAGAAAATCATACTGGCTTGTTGAAAGCTGGCAGTGAATAATGTATCAACAATTGAATTTATCAATACTTTTTGGTTGTTTGTACACGCACATAACAGATCCATCTAAATGTCTATAAATTATTTTTTTTAAATTTCAATTTACTCAACATGTTCCCTTTAAGTTGTTGCCAGACTCTCTGTGTTCTTTTTAATCACCTTGTACTTAACCGTTTTACATCATCGGATGAGAACGTCTTAACAACTGGACGTAAATAGAAATGAGAAAATACTTAGTCCAACTGTTGAGGGACGCCTTCCACCTCCTCAAACACGAAAATAAGTACCCATTTAATTTCCAGTTGCCAACTGAAGAGCTCGGGCTTTACTTAGCCTCGACAAGCCTGAACAGCGGCTCTAAACTGGCCAGTAATTCACGGTAATAAAGCAGACTGCACTAATCATCTCTCCATGATGCACATACAGATGAGATACGACAGACAGAGCAGAACGCGCGCACACACACGCATGTACACACGCACAGGATAATTAAAATCAATGGAACAGGATGGAGAGCTCATGGAAAAACAGGTGCTGGACTGTTTGTTTAAAACACACAAGGTAAACCTGAGGCTCTTAGCCTTACAACGTTGCCTGTGACTCACGCTTCCTGGGTGGGCTTTTACGTCACACCGTAGGCAGTTAACAATCATGCGTTTTTTTTTTTGTTGTTGTTTTTTTTTAACCGGAGGCGCGCACAAGTAGCTCAACCTGACAAGATAATTAAATAATGAGAGTCGAAGGGCTGGAAATCAGTCACATTCAAACTGACTTATAAACTGGCTTAAAAAAGAATAGAAAACCAAAGTAAAGAAAGAAAGAAATTATTCTAATTTCTTTTCTTTTTTTTTTTTTTGATTTTTCCCCGACACTCGGAGGACGGCGCTATCCGCTCCATCTGTTGCGTGAGCTCACAGACGCCCCTGAATGACTGTAGAGCCGTGATTAATGTGGGAGCACTAAGTACCTCTCATCCCTCCCCTCTGAGAGAGCTCAGCCAATCAGCTCTCTCTGGACCTCCGGCTGCGAGAGGTTACAGCACCTATTCTAATTTCTTAAACTTGATCCATTCTCTAAAAAAAAAAAAAAAAAAAGGTAGCATAAAAAATGTTTACTTTATGTTTACTTTATGTTTGAAGTCAAGCTATGACTTCAAGTAGCTTGTCGACTCATGCAAGACATCTTTGCGTATCAAATTATTGTTGTGTGTAAGTGTCCTCTGTAAGTTTTCATTCAGGGGATTCAGTCGGGAACAGAACGACTGTTGTGAAGCTAAAGCAAATGAGTGACGGGAAAAAGTCAGTAAAAGAGCAGAGTAAAGAATTTCGAGTTCACATGAGGCAGACACTGGACAGAGACTTCCAGAAAAACACACACACACACACACACACACACACACAGAATGTAAATGAGCCTTGCCAATCGCTCTGTTTCCTTTAACCCACACGTTATGCTTAACTTAAGATCGAGAATCTCTTTAGATGCTTCTTAGTAACTTTTGCACACCTTCTAGTCATGTAGTTGAAGGGACGATGTGTGACCGTGTTAGACAGGCAGTTACACTGGGGGGCCTCCACTCATCTCTCATTTCCTTACTGGAGCTAAGGTATCAGGTCCATGTCGTGATGGGGATCCATTTCAAATACTTTCATAACCACTGAACTGAACTCTTGAATAAGTGGTGAGGCACCGTCACATGAAATGGAGCATGTTTATGCGGTGGGAGTAATGGTGACAGGCCACACAAAGTCGCACGTCAGTAAGAGGTGGGAAAGCTTCTTCTTGCATGTGGTACGACGCACATCTCCATACCTACATTAACTAGGCAACACCATGACAGCATCGGACCATCACAACCTTATGTGGTTCTTCCCCAAGCTGTGGCAACAACGTTGGCATCACAAGAATGCCTTTACAATTTCCCTTCACCAGGCACAATCACGTCCCAGTATGATAATGCCCCTGTACGCAAAGCGAGCTCCGGGAACACGCGGCCCGGTCAAAGTACACAGAGTGCTGACGTCAACCCCACCGAGCACATGTGTGATTAACTGGAACACTGACCGGCGCACACTGGCCTCCTCGGCCAACATCAGCGCCTGAGCTCACTAATGCTCTTGTAGCGGAATGGGTAAATACGGTTTTAAAATCTAGTGTAATGTTTTACCAGAGTTTCATTTAAAGAGCAGAAAAAGGAATATATTTGGAATACAATGTTCAGTTTTTGTATTATATAATACAAAAACAATACAATTAAAAACAACAATAATAATAATTGTGACTTTGCCCCACTATAAAAGCTTCTAAAATTTGATTTTTTTTTTTTTGTTTACACAAAAGGACTGCTCGATGTTAAATACCTGCACCAATAGATATTAATTAGAAAATCAAACTGAATATTTTAACCGTTAATATTTTTATAGAATTTTAGCGCACTGGAGTCGTTTTTAAAATGAAATTGAATCTTTACTTTTTCATTCTCAGATTACCATATTTTGCTGACGACAAAAGAAGTGTGACTTAATGCAAGATATTCAACCTTACCGATTTTTTTTTTCTTTGTATTAATAATATATTTTAAACTTAAATAATAATATCACTGATACCCTTAGACAAATTTTAGCTTTAACCGTATATTTCTAGAAACTCGACAGGAACTTCAGCTAGTTAGCAATAAAATGCGGCCAAATCTTAACGTGAATTGCCAAATAGGATTTCCTGGTCAAAACTTTCTGGTTAAGTGATCCAGAACACTTCATGCTTAAGGATTTTAAAACCGAACATCTCGTCCTTGTTAATTCTTGCAAAAACTCTGTCTTTTTGAGGCTACTAGTACTCTTTCAGGTTGTGGGGCTCAAGAACACCTATTTTTTTAAGGCATTACATGGAACACTGGTTGTGTCCATACTAGAACATTTTCTGGTTGTGAGTTCTAGACCACGCCGTTCTGAAAAACTTCTACAACACTTCGTTTTGTGGGTTCTAGGGTCCATGTATCAGTTGAGGCTTCTTGAACACTTCAAGGTACTTATGAAACCATACATAAAATTGACAGAAATGTAAATGTATTTCCAGAGGGAACGTTCTAGAAACCATACAGCTAAAAAGTAACTGTGTGATAGACTTTGACTCCACTGTTAGATTGATATTATTCAATTCAGTGCCACCTGTATTTGATTCATGTCTGTTCTAAAACATCTTGATTCATTTCAGTTTGATTTAACATGTACTGGTGTATTTACTTTTCATTTTCCCTTTCCTTTGTTGCTTTTGCATGGCTGTAAGATGCATGATTTCCCGCCGAGCTTTCACTGAATTCAAAATTCAAATGTTTTGATTTAAGAATGTTACTTATGACCATGAGTGCACCAGGGAGCAGTATAACCACAACATGTCATAAAACCTCAGAATGTGGTCATCTAAAACCAAAACAGCAATAAAACATCACCAGCCTATTACACATTTAGTGACCGAGATAAAGAAAAGACGTCTACTGTGGATTTAAATCGTGTAACAATAACACAACCGGAAGTTACATACTACACCTGTAAACCTTAATCATATAAAATTCTAAAATAATACCTACAGGTCTTTGCTGAAGCAATAAGAGGACATATTTCTTATATCATACCTAATATACATACCTAATACTCAAACAAACAAAGACACACACACACACAGCATAAGATCATGAAACATTTAGGACGCTAATGTTCACCCGGCAGATGTTCAGCAGGTGAGAAACAAAAAGGATACGGTTACTAAAAAGCAGCTCGCCTATCAGCATGGCCTCTTCAAAATAGGGTCACACACACATACTGGCACACACACACACACACACACTTTAACTCTTCACCAATAAAAATGTTTGTCGCTGTTCCTCATTTTAAGTGCCATTTTGTGACATTCTTGAAATATGATATTGCACATCATCTCTTTATAATTACTCTAACAAATTCGGCTTCCATTTGTATTTTAATTGGACCTGTCTCAGAGTAACAATGTCTTCTGGGTAAATTCTGCTTCTGTCCACCGTCTATTACATCACAGTGTTAATCATCGCAACACATCCTTTGTTAAATCTCTTCACCAGGCCTTATTTAATTGCCTCCAGTGGGCGCATTATACTGGAATTCCTGGTTAAATGTTTAACGTTCAGAACTCTTTCTGATTGTGGAACGCTTGCTACTTCCACACTACAGAACATCTGATGGTAGTTCGAGAACATTCTAGAACATTTTCTTGGTGAAACTTTAAAGATCAAATCCTGGTTAAGCACTCCCAAATGATTTTGGGATCAACGCATAACTGTTGAATATTAAAATGGATAAAATTACTTACCGTTTACATAAAAAAAATATTTAGGTATCTAGAACAATTCCTCTGGCAACATTTTAAGACACTACATAGTTAAATGTCAAAAAAGCACTAGTTATGAAAAGTAGAATGTTTAATAGTTAAGCATTTTAAAACACTCTGCAGTAAGCTTCTACAGAAGACTGCATGATCAAGCGTTCTAGAGCTTGGTCTTCAGACTTGAATCTAATACACTTTCTGCTTCAGTATTTAAGACAGCTACTGGTTAAAGGAATCTACATCGCTTCCTTATTACACTATGCAGTAAAGTGTTACTTAGTTAACCAGCCTACTTAGTTAACCCATCAATGAGATCATCTTCTAAAGAGTTCTAGAACACGTTCATCTTGGGGAGACCTTGAACAGTTCCCGCTTTTTTGTCCTTTTTAAGGCACTTAAATAAAAATAGCTGAAGATGACTGTCTGGTCACGCGTTCTAAAACAAACAAACAAACAAAACAAAACAAAAAAAAAATGCTTCGAATGCATTTTTTTTCCTGATTCAGGCATCCAACAGAACTCGGACATACACAATCCTGAACACCTGCTAGTTAAGCATTTTGCAGGAAAAAGTGGGAGTCGTTCACCTGGTCACAATGTCTCTAGAACAGTTCACAAGATAAGGGACCTGAAAAACATTTTGTTAAGCATTTTTCATAGATTTCACAGTCGAGTGCTCTAGAGCACTTCCTGATTCTTTTGGAATTGAAAGACTTTCTAGAGTACGGTCAATTTCAGGCCTTTTCTCAAATCTCACTGCAGTGCAGGGCTAGACGCTGCAAATCGCTTTAAGTCTGCTATTTAAATTCACATCTGGCATCGACCTGCTGCTGCTGTTCCAACAAACCAGCCTTTGTGCGTTTGTGTGTGTGTGTGTCTGCTTATACCATTACATTCAGTGTAAAGTCTGAGGTCACAAAATTCCAGGACATAAAAGGCTCAGGAGAGGCTTTAAAAGGTGCTGTACAGTATTTACTCCTACTGTAAAACAATGACATTTAGTTGTGGTCGGTTTTCTACAAAAAAAAAAAACTGAACTAAAATGAGAAAGAAAGAGAGAGAGAGAAAGTGTTTTAAATAGTTTTTAACTCTACACTGGCCAGAGCATATTTTTGTTTCCAGCCTGGCCTGCAGAAAAATTTAATTTGAAGACAAGAGAACGACTCAACACTTGAGAATGATTTATGAAGAAGCGGATATTTACCATATAAGATTCTAAATTCAGGCTTCTTGCTTAAAAAACACACATGCAGACTTCTGAAAGAACTACGAGCACAAATGGAAAATCATTCTCTCGACCTCGAACTATATGATCACAACATGCTAAAGCACATGCTTAGTCCTATTTCAGCAAACATTTGTATTAAACCATATGCATCAGCTTTCTGTTATGAATGAACTAAACAGTTTCATTTCACCCCGACACAAAACTAGGAAATTGAATCGTGTATTGCGCTCATATTTTATTCTGCGGGAAAAGAATGACAGCTTTTGTGGTGTATATTTGAGTGATGGTAAAATGTTGTGTGTTAATGGGGAGTAGGCGGGGCTTCCAGAGGGTATTGGGTAATATTGATTTGGAGGAGGGGAAAAAAAAAAAAAAACACACACGCCTCATCCGTTTTGGAATGTTCATGAATATCGCACAGAGCTTCAACAATGACGACAATGTTAAAAAAAAAGAAAGTTAAGGCTGTCGGAGAAGTTCAGATGCTGCAAGAAAAAAGAGCTATAGTATTCAGCTGAACTTACATCAAACTGGCAAGGAAAAAAAAAAAAAAACAGTTTCCGTGGCTGTTCGGCTGTTGACTGTAATTCTGCTCGCACCATTTAGGGAAGTGCACACAGGCTGAGAGGAGAACGGGTTGCATCAAACAGACAGAGCCACCCCGAGAACTGCCAAGGAGAAAGTACTTCACACTGACTTATTCAACCGCCTCAAAAAGACTTAACCCTTTCCAGCAGGTGGAGACTTTTTAGATTTGATGTGGAAATCTTGGAAAAGACAGCTGAAGCATCCCCAGACCACAACATTGTCCTCTAGAGACTCTGGAATCAAACTGGACTCATCAGACCTCATGAGCTTTTTCCTCTGCTCCCAAGTCCAATCTTTCTGATCCCTAGCAATACCTTTTCCCTGATTAGTTTCACTAACTAGCAGTTTTCCTACTGCCACACAGTTGTTTATTCTCGATCCTGACAGTTCTCATACTCTTACTTTCGGTATTAAACAAAGCTGTAATTTTTACTGGTCAGATATTTCATGATGAAACTTTACCTTGCATTTAAGGTAGGGATGTAACGATATTGTAAATACCGTCATACCGCAATAGCAATTTTTTTTTGTACGACCGTGGTCGCATGACTCAGCAAAACGATAGGTCTTCTGAGAAAATTTTGCTCAGGCGATTGGAGCGAACGGGAGGTAGCGGGAACTACAATTCCCATCAGCCCAGGCGTGGCCATCATACTTTGCGGTCTGTTGTCGCTACAGATCCAGTAATGCGGAAATGGCGGGTGCTGCTAGTAGCGGCGAAGGAAAAGAGATGGAAATGGTCGAACCTAAAGCGGGTTTTTAAATCGGATGTGTGGAAGCATTTCGTTTTTTTCTCTGAAAAGAAATGAGAAAGGAGAAAAGGTAAAAGATTATCTGGTAAAAGATCCCAGCTTTTACCAGATAATATTGATATGCTCATTTTCCTTTAAAAAAACCTGTCTCTGTCTGAGTAAGTGAGGGTGTGAGTGAATGAGGCGAATTTTCTCAAATATTCATTCAGCTCATGGGCCAGCTGCAATAAGTAGGCTGCTATTTTTATTTTATTTAGTTTTCAAGAAAACTAAATTGAAACTTTATTTTTTTTACATGGTTTAATCATTTTGGGTTATTAAAATTGAAGTTCCTGTTTCAAAGTTACCAGATAGATGGCTAATTTGTACGCAATCGATATGTTCAGTGCTCATGTAAACTGTCTAATAAACACTTCCGGCACTTTTTTCGAGTCTCTTCATTAGTTTTGTTTTTCCTGTAAATGATTGAAGTCATACCGAGGTATTACCGTACCATGAAATTTTGATACCGTTACATCCCTAATTTAAGGGCATTTTCACGTTAGGGCCGAGAATCGTTTCTAAGAATACTTTACTGCAAAGTCTGGTTGACACAATCGTTCTGCGCTCGGGAACCGTCTCTGAAAAAGGTGGTCTCGGGAATCATATGGTGTACCTAGGCGTGGACTCGATCAGATATGAAAGCCTATCATACCAAAGAACAGAAATGGATCGCTGTTTAGATGCAATGTCGTCAGTCTCCTCTGAAATCCCCATGTGCGTGTAGCACGCACCAATCTCATCCTCTGACCTACTAATCCACAGCGGATACAATAGAAAGCCATGCGAGAGCGTTGCTATTGACCTCGTTTCCCAGAAATTTCAATAACAAAAGGGATAGCGCGAAAGTCAAATTCATTGTTCTCTTCTTCTCTTGTGTTTTTCTGGAGAAACAGAAGACCGCAGGCACGCTCCTACAGAAACTATATCCAGGTTATGAAAACACCACTGTTGCTTTTTCCACGACAAAGAGAAAAGATCATATATGCTGTCCAAAGCATGTAATTTATTTCGTTTCGCAGGCAAAGCTGGGCGGTCGCACTGACACAGCATACATGGATAAAAATAGAGCAGAGGAGGTAAAAACACACATCCAGCCTACACGGTGGCAAGAACTACAGCCAAATGGGCTAAAAAAACCTTTGATCGCTGCACCAGTTCGCATGCCACTGACGAGGGTTTTAACAGAAGTGCAGCGAGTTAGCCTTTCACAGTAGGTCTAAATAACGTACTCTTAAACATTATTCCTGGAAAACACTCCTGGGTCTAGTAAAAATGATCCAGCGTGAGAAAGAAAGTATTATTTATTTAACAAAATGAGAAAATCTACGCATTAATCTCTTTTGTCTAGCTCCCTTGTTATAAGCAATACACTTCTATATTAAGATGGAAGTTACTGCCAGTATAATTGTATGAGAGTCAGTTTTTACTGCAGCTGGTCTCGGTAATGACTGTTAGAGCTCGCTCTTCATACCTCCATTGTAAGGAAAAAATGTAATAAATTAATAAATAACTTTCCTTGGATAGGAAGGCAATTTTTTTCTAAAGGCAATATTTTACTTTAAAATCAATACAGATTGTAGGAAACATTAAAAACAGAGCAGCTCTTCAGGGAACGGTGTGAAAAGCCTGTCGAGCCGGGCACAAGCTTAACATTCCGAGTTAAACATTTAATAATATTAAACCTAATTCTAGCTCACCGTCAGGGAGGGAGATTCCTGTACTGGAAACCAGGAAAGCGACGGAAGAGCCGGAAAAGTAATTCAGACTGCACCTGCTATAAGAACCAGCAATTACACAATCGGGAAAGCTTTCAAAGAAAGTTGTGCATGATGTGCATGATGTGCATGATGTAGGACGAGACTTGATATTAAGTTTTGCCACCTTTGTACCTTATCCCTAACACCCGTTCCATGTAACTACTGTATACATACTCTTGGCTTATGAGATAGTTTGGTCACTCCCAGTAAATAATTTTTGTTCAATGATGCTACTGCCGTCAACATAGAGAAAAGGAATGTAAAAAAAAAAGATCTGGTTGCACGTTGGCTGTAACTGCCAGTAGTTTTTTTTTTTTTTTAATATATATATATATATATATTTTTTTTTATCAAGGTCAGGGATCCTTGCAAAACGATAATCGGTAATGATGAAATTCTTATTTAGAGATGCAGCCCTGATGAACACAGCACGACGGTTGTTCAGTTTCAGTTTCTAAATTGAAATTTCAAATATTTTTTGCTAGCAAACTAATGTGTCGAGTCCAGCTAAACAAACACTTAATATTCCTTAGTGTTGCATTTCCTATTCCTGAAAGAAGTACATGAATGAATGCAAGGTACTAGTCATCTCTGTATTCGATCCGAGTGCGTTTCCTGAGATAGGTTTTCACCCACGAATAGTGCATGAGCCATGGCACAAAACCACCCTGATTAATTATTTAAGCAGACATTAATATTGCTTGCGAGTAGAAAGGTTTACTTTCTTAACTTTGTGAGAACGCACATCCCGCATGGTTAAAGTTTCCGCTTATAATGAAGCTGATTTTTCTCAGCATATTAATTAGAGAGAGCAGATTTAGAAATCAGATTTCCCAACCATCCTCTGGAAGAACTGCACCACAACAGTTGGCTACAGTCTTATGATTGAGCTGCGAGTGAGAATTCCTTACCACCTGTACCGCCCAACACCAGACAGGCAATATATACAATCCACAGTACAACATGTTCCTGTCTAGAGTATCTCGCTTTCCGTTTCTTCCCTGATCTGCACATACTGTACGTGGCTTAACAGGTCTACTCGTATCCCGTATCCTCTCTTTCAGTCTTAAGCAAAACAGATGATCGGATGATGTGAAACATGTTAAACGTGTTTCCCAGCCACACAAAGCACCTAATGAGTGCTAGCAGAAGTAAAAAACTAAGAGCAGAGCTGTTACTCTTATTCTCATATGCCTAATCTGAACCGTAAACTCCCACGTCACCACAGAGGGGGAAAAAAATGTCCAGCTTAAAGAGAAATTCCAGTCTGGGAACTGGCCTGAGGAAAGGAACGAATTAGAATGAATGAAGCGTAAAAATAAACACACCTAATTAATTAAGGGATAATGCATGGCAGGTAAGGTAGTTGCCAAGTGGAGTGTCACTACCCCCTTGCTAAAGTGCATTATTTTCATTTGATCACGCATCTTGAGTGTGTTATTCCTCTCATACCTTTTCCAGGATATGGAGAAGTATAAAACTCGGGCTGTATATTCATTGACTTGTAGTGTAATGATACTTAAAATTAAATTTTATTTAGAGACTTCTGAAAGGTGCAACAGAAATGCGCTAAGCGGGGATCAGTCGTGCTCTTCGAGTCATGCTCATGTGACCTACTCGCTCTACAATATTAATCAAAATAGTAGACGATCACTGGAATCCTGGAGCACACTAGTGGAAGCGCGTGGATATTGCTTTCCTCAGAGTGTTACAGGTCGAAAGTACAGTAATGTTGCCCGAAGCAGTTGTTCAGAAAGACCAGCGGGCTTCACTTGTCTCGGAAAAAGCGTGCGATAGTCTTCACCCTTCATGGTTGAACCCAAAGATGGTGGGAATTTGGCAATGATGGACCTGATATTTTAAAATATTTCAAATAAATCAAAACTCATTTCAAGTAAAAAAAAAAAAAAAAGGTGGTATTACTGTTAGCTGAACAGTATTCCTGAAAATAAAAGAGAATATCATTTGTAAGGAGTGGAATCACCAGACACCAGACGATACGATATCACGATATCTAGGTGCAGATTTCATTTGCATTGCGATTCTGTAAGTATCACAATTTTATAAATATACCAATTAGATAAAATAAATCCTTATAAGTTGAAACAAATGTTGTAAATAAATTGCTCCTACCAAGCAGGAGGATGCTGTGTCCTCACTGTGTGAATAGTTTAGTGCACATCACCTGTAGGATTATAGTGGATCGGCAACATTTTAACACCTCGAATGCAAGCAGAATCATTCACCTTCTATAATGCTTATCCTGTACAGGGTCAAAGGGTGCCTGGAGCCTATCCCAAAAGACTTTGGGGTAGTCCATTGCAGGGCACACACACACACGCGCGCAAAAAATCAATTTTAGAATCAGTGCGGTGAGTGTAGTTGTTTAAGAAAGGGTGGGGTTACAAATTGTATTGTAGTCAGCCACTAGAGAGCCCCAGGCAAAATCTGGTTTCACTTTTAAACCGGTTAAGAAGTTCACCCATGCATCATTAAATTACACTACTTGGATCCCTCCCTATTCTTCAAACCTCATCTGAAAACTTCATAACTAGCCACTGTTATCAAGTCAGGCAATGCAGTGAACCAATTGTATAGAAGGCAGCGTCCAGGTCATAAACCCAACTCTGAGCTCTTTTTTTTTTCATGTCTGAGTCAGTCAGATATCAGCTTACACTCCGTCGATATCACTGAGCGGGTCAGACAATAACTATCGACTGGAGCCTCAAACAGATGAAAGATGCGCTGAGGGAAAAAGAAAACTGGCGAAGCGTACAATATGTCTGTCTCCTGTCCACGCCCTCGGCTTTAATTTCTGCTGTATGGACCCGTCTGAATGGGCAACCTGGCGGCTGAAAGATACAGTATCCCTTTCCTTAGCATCTGATCGATAACTAGCATTCACCTGCCGGAAGGCGAGGACGCCGGTGTCAGATTTGCATGCGCGTACAGGCTTGTGTACATGATGGCGCACACTTGTGTATGACTCTTTTGTGGAAAGTCATTTTCATAATCAGCTCATTTAAGCTATCTATATTTAGCTTCGGGGTTGAATGAGGAATTCTTGTTTCTGCCATTTGCTTTGACTTGGTGCAAAAAAATGAAGAGCTTTATTCCATCAACCAGATCTGAATAAATCATCTGCTTGCGTCAGCTCTCTTCTTATGCCAAACCCACTTTTTATGCCAAAGTCACAGCTTTGCTGCATGCTAAGCTTCTTTGTGCTTGAGAATATTATGCATGAATGTTTCCCATTTTATTCAGTGACGTATCCGTTTTGTTTTGTTTTTTTCATGGTGAGAGGAAAGAGAATTGGTACATAGACAAAACGACATGTAAAATATTTAAACTTTTCCTCTAATGTCAAATTACAGTCTAGCTGTATTTCTGTTTAACAAACACGTCATGACATGTGGAGAATATTTAATATTGATATATAGTTGTTTCAAAAAGGTCCACATTATTGCCCTGCACCAGACATAGGAAATATTAAAATGACTGGAATTGACTTACTGTCCAATGCATTTTGTCCAAAAACCTGGGCGAATAATGCTGAACCATTAACTGTTGTTGGACTTTCGGCTGCTCCCGGCAAGGGGTCGCCACAGCGGACCACGCGGTCTGCACATACAAGCTTAGCACAGGTTTTACCCTTGCCCTTCGTGACACAACTCCTCCCATTTCATCCGGGCTTGGGACCAACATAGCAACCAGTGGCTGAGGCCATCACACCAGGGCCTTCCGCATGGCAGGCGAAGCACATACCACTGAGCCACCAGTGCCCCTAATGCTGAACCATTAACTTCATAATAGAAATGTGTTCAGAAAAATGGAGCATGAATGGAGATCACGAGGGATCTAGGCTCAGCAACGTTATGCTTCAATAAAATGAACTGAGCTGAATACACAGGTTATCACACCAATGTATTTGTATATTAATTCGTTGAGGGTTAGCTCAGTGGTTACAGTTCAGAAGGTCCCAGGTTCAAATCCCGCCACCGTCGGCCCCTTGAAGCTGATAACCCTCAATTGCTCAAATGTATAATGAGAATAAAATGTAATTGGCCACTGTGTTGCATGCACTAATCAGAGCTAAAGGCAGTCGAACAAACTATTAGCATATGCAACTTTCTTTGGCCTTGCAGTGTAAAACCTCATTAAAAACCTCATCGGGTTTGTAGAGGCTTTAAGCTTATCCAATCTTAAGAAAATCTCACATGTATTTGAATATGGCTTAAAAATTAATTGCCAACCCTAGTGCACTGCTCATACATATCTGATTTAATGAGCAAACTTTTTATTAGGTTTTTCATATTATATTTTACAATGTGGCTCATGTCTGATTAGGCTGAACAGACAACACTGCTAACTGACCCACATGTACAAAGAAACATGTGGTAGTCCAGTCCAGACCATTTTGAAATAAGCGGTTAAGAAGTACTACTGATCGGAAGGTCACTGGATCAAACCCCAGCACCATCAAGCCGCCTCGGTTGGGTCCTTGATCAAGGCCCTTAACCCTCAATTGCTGAACGAGATAAATGGATTAGGGTATATGGCATAAATGTAAACATGTCACATGATGCATTTACATAGTGTCGTAAGATGATGTCTCTGGTTTGTGTCCGTGAGTTCATAAAATTTTGCCTTTAAACTTTTTTCATGTTTGTTTTTCTTTTGAGCTCTCTCCAGATGCAGTGCAGCAAAGCAACATCATAAATGTTTATGACCTCCATTACCTCGGTATCCCACCACGAAAATCTTACTTACCGTCATTCCCCATATTTTATGAGATAAACATGATGCGTCGAGTTTGATAAAAGTTATAATATGCTTATTTAGTCACATAGTTAAGTGTTCAGACAGAGGTCACATTGCAAAATAATAATAAATGGAAAAAATCTGGTCATTATCAGGATTAGAACTATGTTTATAACGTATGGAATTGGCAGAGAAAAGTAATGAAAAAAATCTGATTCTGTGATTAGACACTTATGGGTTAAAAAAAAAAAAAAGAAGAAAGAAAAAAGCAGATCTGAGTCATGATAATTCAGGGCAAAAAAGGGTCACTGCAAAGGTTTAATGTGTCATCTACTATTTAAAGTCCAAAGATAAATTAGCTACCAGAAGAAAAAAAAAAAACACAGTTAGAGCATGACTCATACTGTACTATTGTAGACCCTTTTGACTTGAATTAAATTTATTTATTCATTTATTTTTACCTCAGCACTGCTCTCGTCCTTATAAAGGAGGTTCGTCTGATTATAATAATCATACAAGGATTTTAAATTACTGGTTAATTATTAACATAATACTTTAAATCTGAAATGTAATCTTTACTAACAAAACTACAACTGGTTGAGGATTTAACTCCAACAGAGACATGGCAACTATTTATTTTTATTAATACGACATTTTTGCTTGTTTTCATGGTTAGTTTTCCTATTGTAATCTTTACATTCAATACTACTAATACTTTACTTAAATTGTGTTCACCATTTAAGAAGTGACTCTTTGAAGGGATTTTCTCTCAACAATAGTCAAACTAACAGGTAGAAGTGCTTTAATCCGTTGTTCATCTCTATATCGTTGCCGAACAATGAAGTAAAACCTGACAGTCGGAGCTCGTATCCAAGTATAAAAGCCAAACCCGTGTTAGTGTCCTGCTGGCTGTTGGGTTTTTCCTTAAAGTGCACACGTTCTTATATATGACACTTCACACCACACTGCCTAGGTATGCAGCCTTGCAGACTTCTAGGAAAGGAAAAAAAAGACTGGGCGCGCGCGCGTGTGTGTGTTGTGTGTGTGTATGAGAGAGAGAGTGTGAGTGTGAGAGAGAGAGAGAGAGAGAGAGAGAGAGAGAGAGAGAGGTGTCCCTGAATTTGAGCGTCTCCAGCTCAGGAATGTGTATGAATTCCCCAGGATGGAGGGAAAGAAACGAGGAGGGAACGCACTTTGTTGTTTTTCTTTTTTTTTAATTCCCTGAGGCTGGAGCTTACTGTCAACACAGAGAGGGGAAAAAAGGGATGAACAAAAAAAGAAGATAGAGGAAGGAAAGAATGCCCGGGGAGTTATTGATTTAAATAGCTTTTGTGGCTAGAGAGAAAGGAAGTGGCTTAGCTGTGCTCTTTAACCAGGTCACATACACACAGACCTTAAATCCTAACTATGTAAACATCTTTTAAAATGACAGTAATGACTTCTCATCTGTAATAATTTATTAAAATATATATATTTTTTAATTCCAATTAAAAGATAAAATAATATCTAGAGTCACTGATGGAGAAAATTCATCAGCAGGTTTTCATAAGTCTTTCCGGTCCCAGTGATGCACCTTCTGTTTAGTATTCCTTCAACTAGTAGCAAACAACACGCACACACACTCTCATTATCCACTGTAATAGGAACACCTGTATACCGGGTCGTTTTAAAATCGCACTGTAAAAGATGCTTTTTTTCTGATCTTAACCTGTCCAGTTTGGACAAGTCCATGCTTTCAGGATCCTGTTCTTGAATGAGTATTGAAGCCTGATGTGGTCGTCTGCTATCGCAGCCCATGCACCCTATAGTTTAATGGTCCATAAATGCTGAGAAGCTATTCTGCTCACCATTGTTGTGAAGAGTGACTACAAGAGTTACTATGTCTAATACGACTGCTGTTCGTATTTAGTCAGAAATTATCTTGTTTTGATCTTACCTGAGGCAAGGCAGAGTTGAGCTGCCTCTGCAGAGCGTCTCGTTCGTGGCTGACCTCCTGCAGTTTGCCCTGTGTCAGTCCCAGGTTCTCCTGCGTCTCCCTCAGCGTGTCCAAGAGCCGGTCCCTCTCCTCCAGCATGGACACCATCAGAGACTCGAAATGTCCCTCGGAATCCGAATGGAGAGGAGACCCGGAGCCGCGGCCTCCTCCGTTGCTTCCCACCTCCGCCTCGCTGATGGTGGGCATCACCTCGCACATCATCTGGGACAGGGAGGGACAAAGACAGTAGGGTGAATGTGTCGATCAGGGTGAGTACGGCTGAAGTAACACCAACACGGATGATGAACCCGACAGTAACGACTTTATCCGGTTATCGTAAAACCTATGCCATCACTGTTTCTACAAGTGCATTAAGATTATGTTATACATATTATCTGATTTTGTCAATAACTACCACATCTTATTAAAATTGCTAGAACATTTCAGGAAATCAGATAAAGACATGGATTTCAGCCACATAATCAGACTACTGAGTACATCATTTATGTGGTTAATCCGAGATCTGTTGGCTTTCTACGCGTGTCCATGTGTAACAGCTTATAAAAAGCATAGAATCTCATGAGCAAACCACTTGCAACTACTATAACTTGCTTTGTGGCTGTTTTACAACAATAAACAGCTATTAGCAGCTTTAAAAAATTTTTTACTAAAGCATAAACCATCTTAGCATCAGCAAACTGCTCATATAAACTGCTGAGAAATGCTATAGAAATGTTTACAATTGGCCTAACATATATGCATTTTTATAATAATAATAATAATAATAATATTATTATTAATATTATTCATACATTTTATTATTCATTATATAAATAATGCATTATTATTTTTGCACAGCAGGCAAGGAACTAAGTTTTAAAATTGATGGATGCATCAAAGAAAAAGAAAACAGGAAAAAAAAAGTACTGCAAAAACATGTAAAGTAGCATTGATGTTGCTTTCTTGAATTATATAAAACCTTAAAATTTTAATTTTAAATTATTAAAATTTTATCGGTACTGCACAATAGCCCAGATTGAACATGTGCTGAAACCAGTCACGTACAGTACATCATGATATTCAGGATAACACACGGTATTCAGTACACGATACATCACAGTATTCAGTATGCGGTACATTGACTTTGTCACATGCCCTCGTTTATCAGCTATGGCCGAGTTCAGAGGATGAGACTAGCATGTGCTGCTCGCACACAGATTTTGAAGGAGACAAACACGTTGGTGACGTTGAGTGTCAGGGTGATAAAGTGACAGTATATTAGTAAGTATGAGAAAATCTAAATAAATAGTGTACGTAAGCGTAGCCAACCTGAAGTAGGAAGGAAATGTTCAAATCTATACATATAATAAAACTGAGGTTGGCGTGTGTGTACATTGTAGATACTCAAGAAAAAAACATTTTTGGCGATGTAAGATGAGTAACAGAACACATCAAGATGGAATTTTTATCCTTCTGGTTGTTCGTGCATGCATCCCGTAAAAAATAAAAATTATTTTAACTACGGAACAAATTTTAATGTGATTTTCACAGGTGTATTTGGCTGAACTTGATACTTTAGGTAACATATAGGATTTGTTTCATCTCGATCAGCCCACTGAAAGAGAAGATATGCCAATTTGAAACATGAATAAAAAAAAATGTGCTTAAATCATAAGAGAATTTTTAAAAAATCGTTAGCTCATCTCAAAATTCGGCGCTGAACACTTTGATACACGCTTATGAGTGCGCAATTTAAATCTACTTAATAAAAAGGCACCTTCATTCCTCGCACTTCAGGGTAGCACGTCAACATTTTAGTTAATTCCAAAATTCAACATGGCACTGTAAAAATAATTTTTAATGCACTTTTAAATCCCATGGAAACGAAGTTGCGGGCGCATTCAGTTATAAATAAAAGTGGTGGCGTGTTGGAGTTGACTGTAAGGCGGCGACATCCGTCTGCCTGCACTCATGACTTTATATTATATTACTACACATAGTGAAAGTCATTGCAACAGGATATTCAGCAAATAGTATCGTCACCTTGCACGTTCTAGGTCCGGGTTCGATTCCCGGCTCGTGTTCTGTGTGCAGGGAGTTAGTGTGGCCGTGATGGTGGGTTTTCTCAGAGTTGGCGAGTTCTCCGGTTTTCTTTCCATATCCCAAAAACATGCAGGTTAGGCTAATTGTCATTCCTAAACTGCCTGCAGTATGTGAATGAGTGTGTGCGCCCTGTGATGGTTTGGCACCCTATTCTCGCGCCCCAAGTCTCCTGGGATAGTGTCCAGGCCCCCGCGAACTTGTGTACATGATAAAGCAGTATGGATGATGAGCGAGTGCGAGTTGTTATCCATTTCCATGCAAAAATTGTGCAAAGTTCAGGAAAAAAGTTTGTTAGTGTTTTCGCTGCAGTCGTTCTGCATCATAGTGAGAATTAGCATGTTATGACAGTTTAATATCAGCACATGCCTACACTAGATCAATATGATATGAGGAAAACTGATGATCTGGCACTGCTGTTCCAAAGTCCCTCCACATTCCAGAGCAAAGCAGCTCTGTCGGGAAAATAATGAAGGCAGCTGAGCACAGCATTAATCCTTTTAGCATTAATCCACTTACTGAAAATTTTAACCTTCTGCAGACAATCTATAACTACATTATTCTGAAATATGCTGATAATTTTTATTACTGGAATTAAACACACGATAGTAGACTGCTGACTCATTCCATGATTGTGGTGGATTATTTAAAAGACATTAAACTGTGATAATTAATTTCGCCAAAACGCTGCAATGGATTCGTCTGCAACCCAAACGGGACGAGTGCGTAACAGGCTGAGCACAGTATTGACAGGTTGATCTCAAATGTGTATTATCCTAGCATCTATGTTTACCTTAGCAACATACAGTGTAAACCTTATAGGGATGTTAATGACTAACCATATTCATTGATAAATCTCGCTCAAGATTTCTCTTACGAGGAAACACTTTAGGCAGTGTATTGGACGCTCAATTTTTGCCAGACGCGTTTGTGTTTTTGAATGAGGACAGAGTACAGTATTATCAACAGCCTTATTATTGAGTTTGGAAGTTTTTGTCAGTTGCCTCTCTGCGAGTCTCCTCCCTGCTTCAGTCCGTGTATACAAGAGCTCAGGGAAGAAAACAAACGGTGAATTGTACGGATCAGTTTGCGACTAAGCGAACGCGAGTGTTGTTAACACGCAGGGTGATGAACAAGAAAGGTCAAAACTTTGTTCATTTCATTTATAGCATCGGTAATACAGACATCCTACACATTGACAGCAGCTTCCTGAGGGCCGCAAATCATATACGATATCCCGGAAATTGATTTTTCAAAAGCGAGTGAGCGAGAGAGAGAGAGAAAGTAAGAGGGAGCATGCACACACTGGTTCGACTTGTGCTAAGTGCACCCATCACTGTTCTTAGCGTGTGAGGCTTTACATTAAACCTCTTTGTCTCTCTCCATCGGTCTGATTGCGTCTCGACCCTGTGTGGTAAGATCGGACTTCCTTTTTAACGAAAATTAAAACACGCCCATGACTTGAATGACGCTGTTCACATATATTAACATAATACAGTCGTGGCCAAAAGTTTTGAGAATGACACAAATATTAGTTTTCCATTTTTGCCATTCGCCATACATTTTGCAAAAGATCAATCTGTCCCTGATGTTTTTTTTTGGAGAGAAGTGGCTTCTTTGCTGCCCTTCTTGACACCAGGCCATCTTCCAAAAGTCTTGGCCTCACTGTGCGTGCAGATGCGCTCACACCTGCCTGCTGCCATTCCTGAGCAAGCTCTGCACTGGTGCCACTCCGATCCCGCAGCTGAATCCTGTGTAGGAGACGATCCTGGCGAATGCTGGACTTTCTTGGACGGCCTGAAGCCTTCTTAACAAGAATTTAACCTCTTTCCTTGAAGTTGGGTTAGGTGCAATCTTAGWAGCCACAATATCCTTGCCTGTGAAGCCATTTTTATGCAACGCAATGATGGCTGCACGCGTTTCTTTGCAGGTCACCATGGTTAACAATGAAAGAACAATGATTTCAAGCATCACCCTCCTTTTAACATGTCAAGTCTGCCATTCTAACCCAATCAGCCTGACATAATGATCTCCAGCCATGTGCTCGTCAACATTCTCACCTGAGTTAACAAGACGATTACTGAAATGATCTCAGCAGGTCCTTTAATGACAGCAATGAAATGCAGTGGAAAGTTTTTTTTTCTGGATTAAGTTAATTTTCACGGCAAAGAAGGACTATACAATTCATCTGATCACTCTTCATAACATTCTGCAGTATATGCAAATTGCTATTATAAAAACCTAAGCAGCAACTTTTCTAATTTCCAATATTTATGTAATTCTCAAAACTTTTGGCCATGACTGTACACTGCCTGGCAAAAAAAAAAAAAATTAACCTTTAGGATTTAATTCACAATCAATCAACTTTAGATTTGATTGCAGCACACAATGTGTGAAAATGATTCCTCATGCTCCCAGAACCTTTTTCATAATCTGAGTGCAGGAGAAGAAACCAGTATCACCGATGTGACAACCTGATCATTCGGTACATTCAGGTCATCAGCTAACTTCGTTTTATTGCCACATGACGTTGCTAAGACCTGAAACAACCAGAGATCATAACACTGCCTGCAGAGACTTGTACAGTGGACACTACTTATGATGGGTGCATTACTGTGTTTCTCTTCTTATTGTGTGCACCCATCACTCTGGAATAGGCTTAATTTGTACTCATCAGACCACATGACCTTTTTCCACTGCGCAAAGTCCAATCTTTATGCTCCTAGAAAGTTTTAAGATTTATTTTTTTCCTGATTAGTCTCACTAATAAGTGGTTACTTTAAGAGATCTCCATTCATTATTTTTTTCCGACCACATTTCTTCCACAAGGTTGATACTTCAGCATTGTCCTTCCTGGTTCTGATAATGTGTTGAAGGGTTCTTAACCCAGTTCCAGTCATTTCAAATCTCCTTCGTTGTTTTATTTGCTTGATGTAGCACAATAATTTAACCCTTCTAAAAGGGCTTTTTTTTTTTTTAAAGCTAGACAGTGTATAGTGTAACATAATGCAACATGTTATATAATATGATATTTGATATAATGAATGTTATAGCACTGTGCTTGAAATATTTTATATGGAAAAAAAACACTGAACTTATTCAGGTCATTAGTTAATTAAAATGAGCAGAAATTGCTACTACATTACATATTTTAACACGGTTTACTTTGGAAAGCTATAATATGTAGACTACAAAATATAACCTGACAGAGTGCAATAAAAACCTTTCAAATTCTGTGTACCCCATGTTTACATGTTTTTGTGCATTTGCATTGTGCTACAGCATCAGGAGATTGAGTCATAATACAATCATGCAGTTTTGTACAATAATAAACTACCCATGTGTACATGATTGTGGTCATCATCCAACATATTTTGTTGAAAAAAAAAAAAGCCTTTTGTAAAGCACTTCTTTCTCAAACCTCTACATTTTCCAACAAAGAGATATGATGAAATGATAGAGAGGGGAGAAGAGGAAAATGTACCTTCATTTTTACCTCAGCAAACTGTACGCTCATAAGGAGGTCAAACGCTGAGAGATTTACACTAGTGCGCGACGCGAGGGGGATGGGTCTCAGTTCACAGCTTTGATTCCAGTGAAAAAGAGCGGCAGATGGGGACCTGCAGGATACCTGAACAAGAGCGTCGGACTAACCAATCGGCACGCTCCATGCTCACCTGCGCGCTATAATGCACGGCCATCTGGAGCCAAACCTGTAAAGCTGCTTTCTTCCGGTCCACTGTGTTTGAGGTCCAGCTGAGGCAACACAATGCTACAAACAATACGGATTAGATTTCAGTCTTGGTCAGGTGACACGCTTGCAATGGACAGAAAATGTGGTGTAAAAGATTTGCCATTTTCCACCTCTAAACTGACAGAAGTGAAAAATAAATAGAATTTTTTTTTTCTAAATGAATAAAAAAAAAGTTACAATGATGTGATTTTAAGTAAACACTCTTTCTTCCCCTAACGCATCACTCGGTCTTCCTGTGACAGGATTTAATGTTGACACACATCTTCTAGTCAATTCCACTTTCCAGGTTTTCAATGGGATTTAGGTCCGAGTTCTGAATCCTAAAAAACAACAACAGAACTCACAGCTATATTTAAAAATAAAAAAGCACAAAGAGCACAAACAGAACTCAAGGGATTGGGACTAAACAGCTGTGTAGCCTTAGGAAAACCACTTAGTTAAAAGGGTAGTCTGTAAAAAAAAAAAAAAGACGTCAATTTGCTAGAGAGCATAGAGAAGGAACTGTGAAAGTGATGCACCCATCATGCCTTGTGCCTACTGTACGTGACTGTCGGGACAGCGTTATGATCTGGGACTGTTCCTGTTGGTCAGGTCTATGTTCAGAAACCTCACGTCAGCAAATAAATTAGGTCAGCTGACAACCTGAATATACAGAATGACCAGGCTTTTCTGATGGCACGGACGTATTCCAAGACGACGATGCCGGAATTCATCAGCCTCAAATTATGAAAGAGTTTAGGGTGCACAAGACATCATTCTCCAGTAACCATGACATTATAATCACCTGTGACTTCAGTTGTTCGATAGCTCAGGACCGGAATCCTCTACAGTCTATCTGAGCCTCCAGGAACAAACTGGACTCCTTTTAATTTTAATTTTAACACATCTCCTGTTACACTGAACTTCCAGTACACATTATTATGCTGATCAATCCCTGCTATCCGTTATCACCCAGATGAGGATGGGTTCCCTGTTGAGTCCGGTTCCTCTGAAGGTTTCTTCCTATTACCATCTCAGGGAGTTTTTCCTTGCCACCGTCGCCCTCGGCTTGCTCATCAGGGACAATCTTATCATTTTGATTCACACACATTGCATAAAAACTTACTTCTTTTTATTGTGTAAAGCTGCTTTGCGACAATGTCAATTGTTAAAAGCGCTATATAAATAAAATTGACTTGACTTAAAATTTTATATCAGTAGTCCGATTTTCCTACTTATTAAGAACTATAGTGATAACCCTACTGCAAACAAAACTTCCTTCACACGGGTACAAACAGAACAAACAAACGTCTGCTGATAAAGAAATATAACTGAAGAAATATGTTGCTAAAATCAAGAAAAAAAAATAGCTTGTAGAGTTATACATTTTCACAAACAATAGTGCAGCTTTTAGAGCATCACACACTTGCTATGAGTTGCACATTTCACATCTTTTTTCTTAGCCAAATGCAGTCAAAAATGCATTAATAATCAGTAATCGATTAATCATTAATAATTATCAGATGCATCTTTCCCAAACAAACTGTTTTTTTTTTAAAAGAAGGTTCTAGAGGCACAGTCTAGTGTTTTCCATACACTGCTTTATTTGTGGCAGCCTGTAACAGTACCAACACAGACTCATTATTATTACTTTTATTAGCACATTATTATTTTTCTTATGACTTAAAGTGAGAAAAATCATAGATAATTGCGCGCAGAAGATTGATTCGTTCAGCCCTTCTCTCAGACAACAGCTCCCGTCTGTGAATATCCCCACCCGTCTGCGCGCACACATTATGAACAACATGTTCAGTTCATGACCATTTTCACTTTGTTTACAGAAAGTGCGATCAGATTTGAGTTCTTGGTTAAAATAGGTACGGTGGAAGAGGAAGTATGGCTTGCAAGTACGCTGACTCAGTTCGGGGTTTACGAAAGGAACTGCGGAGACACGACCTTTTAAATAAGTTAGTAGCAAGCACGTAAAGATCATTAAGCTAACTTTAGATCACAGCTGGGTTGTCGAGATTAACGCTACGAGCAATACAAACCATATTGATTGAAAATGATTAGAAGTTAAATTCTTAACAGCAATGAATTGATTAGTGAGTAATCATTAACATCTATAGTGCAAACTTTTGTTGCTCGAGTCCACACATCCAGACTCGACTCTGGGGATTGTTTATTGGGGGGCGGTATTCATAGTTCCTTCTAAAATCAACTGATTTTTTTTTTTTTTTTGGTTTTACATTTTACAAGGAACAAGGAGACGTTCCTTATATATGAAGACTTTCTTGCAACTAACAAAGTCTGGTTCATTAGAAAGTAACGGAAAAAAATATTTTAAAAAAACAGTTCAAGTATTGCTCTTGAACACTTTGGCATGATAGTGTTGCTCTTTCACCTTCACATGAGTTCTGATGCACACAAGGGCTCTTTCTCTTTGCACAGTGAAAGTGTGTAGACTCAGCATGAGTAAAGCAGAAGAACTGTAACGTTTCCCTTTTCAAACTTAATTTAAAGGAAGAGGGAAGTGGAAGTGCAATCCAACATGAAGTAGTAGGACAAAGAAAATGTTGTGTTGACACCCTTCGAGCCAAATCAGAGTGTAATGTGATACGGTCATTTTCTTAGCTAGCTGGTTTGTTTTCTTTTCCCACTGCACGCAATTAAACCAAGCAAAAGGGGTGTGTATGGCACATATGCCACTCTTTTAACAAACCTCAGCACAGTGATACATTCAATAAACTGGATAACCACCGAATTATTTTCTCTTTTTGTTAGCCGAGGCAAATCTCCAGAACGAAGGACGTTACTACAGCATTACAGCATTTGTTGCTTTGCTCCGTTTGTACTCCATGGATCAACAGAACAATTATCACTTGCAGCCCGAAAAACACAAGATTTGATGACTTCCTTCAGTTTAATCAAGTCGATCGAATTTCTGCTTACTTTCTATAATTCAACCACGTTAGAGGTCAACCTGAATACACATCATCACGTCACCTTCCTTAGACGCTCTCAGACCGAGTGTGTATGCTGTGCTCTCGCATGTCTCAAAGTGGCAAACCAAAAACAACAAAACAGGTTTTGATTAAAAAGCTAGCTTTTAAAAGCTAACTTAACTCCTAACACACAGCACCATTAAGATGCAGATATATTTCACTTTCCTCAGCCATGTGCTCGAACACAGATTCCTCCACTATGATGACACAAATAGGCAGCCATTTTTCTGCATGCATAGTTAACGTGAAGTAGAAATCCACCAAAAGTGCCAAAGCATTGGCTTGAGAGCTGTGATTGCATATTTTAAAGCATTCCCTTCTGAAACAGGAAGTCAAGACCAATAGTGTGTTGAAGTGTTTCCTGGCGACTGATTTACAGGTACACAAGAGAGAGCAATAAGTGCATGAGATACACCATACCTCTGACTAATCTAAACAAGCTTAACGATAACTTAAAGGGAAATATCAGGTTTCTGCCATATATCAAAAATTAAGATCACCATAGGTCTCGGTCGTTATAAATTTTTCTCCTTGCACCAACCGTGGTGTTCGTGTCATGAAACATTATTTAAGATGTAAATAATTAGGACCAAATTCTGCAACCTTCATTCCGTGGACAAACACGTTCCCATAGTTCAGCTGAGATTCCTCTTGGCACTGGATGCTTTTTTTAGTGGTGATTTCTATCTTAACTTCCACTAAAAGTGGACCCGGTTTCTTCCTACTCCCGTCTTCGTAACTTTCTTGGGTCCCATGGTCTAGGTCTTAACTAAATCTTGCACAAAATGCAAAAATTGTTTGTTTGGTTTTTTTATTGTAAAATCATAAATTCGCTTCTTTTGGCTTTCCACCGACACAAACAAGTTTTGAACGACTCCCGGACGTGCAGTACACCCGTGTTCATATGCCGAAAAGTCTTTGTATGTTAATAGAAGAATTTCTTAAGCCAAAAATTCGTAAGCCGAGGTTTCGCTGTAATTTCTCAAAGAAGACTAAGAAAAGAAAAGAAAAAAAAACCCAGGGAAGACGCAAAGAAAAATGCACCGACAGATAATTTCCTGTTAAGCCAAGACACGCCCCTGGGGGTGGGACATATACAAGAGAGAGCGTTTCATTGGTCAAATGCAATACTAGTACAGTATAAGTCATCAAAATAAATTTTATATATTTTTATTTATTTTTTTATTTTTATATTACTTCTCTAAAAGATTAGTTCCAGTTGGGAAAAAAAAACACTCACCAAAGAAAGAACAATATTTCAATACTTTTTTTTTTTTATCCACAGCAAACCGTTTATCCGAATAGCTGATATTTACCTTTGCAGCACTGATGTGGGAATTTCAGCCAGGGCTCAGAAGATGATCTCAGATCAGACCTTAATGTCAGCAGTTTGAGTTTGTAACACAGTTTCAGTTGCAGCTTGTCCTCCAAACCATCCAAAAACACACCGAATCCATGGAAATGATCATAAAAATGTATCCACAAAAAACAGGGAAACGGCCTCAATCACTCCAGAGTGACATTCTTTTCCAAATGCTAAACTAGTTAGCTGCCGTTTCTAACAGCTTTAAGAAGAGTGCATAACTAACTAGATTTTTAAAAACTATCGAATAAATTACACAAAATAAACAGACGCGCTATTGTTATATGTACTCTAAAACCATTATGGTCAATATAAATATCGCTTTCTTAAAATAAAAAAAAAAGACCACAATCTTGTCACAAAGCTAAATTAGCACCGTGTTAGCTCGGACTTAGCCAGCTCGCTCAGACTCGCCAGCACCGGCTCTGGGCCTGTTTAAAACGCTTTCTCTACCACTCGGTGACGCGTAAAAGTGGGGCTTAAGGCACCAAAATCCTCAAGTTGCCCCCAAATTTTTTTTTAAAAAAATTAAAAACCGAAATGTTTCGAGCCAACCCTGGAGTTTTGTTAGAAGCTCCTGAGCCACATCACTCACTGGATCCGTCCAAAGGAAGAAAAGCAGCTCGCTGTAATGATCCAAAAGGAAACGTCGGGGGGAAAAGGATGATTAAAAACTGTACAATAAACTCCCGGCTGGAAAACAAACAACCATTAATTTAAAATTCGTTCGTTTCGGGTTAAGTTTTCGCCCGTAAATCCGATAAGTGATGGAGAAAATACGCGACTTTTGTGACTTTAAAAACTGGATGTTGGCCGCTTTTCCCGGTCGGTGTTCTTGTTATCTCCAGGGTTGCCAGATTGGATGCGCTGTTTCCACGTTGTTGTGGCTGCGTCACTCTGCGAACACCGGAAGTAAACTCCTATCTTTTATTTAAAAGGACGTTTTGTTGTTTTTGTACTGTATGGTTAGAAGTATGTGGGCACGTGACCCCCACCCCCACCCCCACCCCACACACATATACACACACACACGTGTGTTTATACATGTATATGTGTGTGTCTGTATACACTGAAAGTAGATTCCTGTTTTATTTAAGAGGTTCTTATTGTACACTATATGGGAAAATGTACACACACACGCAAGGGTGAGTCAAGAATTATCCGCATTCTGGCTTTAGAATCTATTTTCATTACCCGTTAAGGACAAATGCATCACTTTTCGCCCTCATCTCTTTGCTTTTCAATCCACCGTGTCCATCTGTGAATAAGCTTTCAAATTCCCTCTTTAAAAATATTCAGCCTGAGCTGCAAGTCACGAAGACACCGCTGTCTTCACTTCTACATTAGACGTGAATCTTTGTCCTTGTAGCGTTACATTCAAAGGACCAATGTGAAAGTCCAATGGAGTAAGATCAGGACTATAGGGAGGATGCAATGTACTGTAAACCCTCAGACCACAAAAAAAATCAATGCACCCTGCTCTTCAATTGTGCAAATCAGATGTGGGGTTCGAAATAAACTGATGTTACATATTCACCCCGGATAAGAGAGTGTGGCCACCAGAAGTTTTAATATCATCAGAATGCAGACCATTTTCGACTCACCATCCCATATGTCATATATCATATATCATACTAACAAAAAGGCTAAGAGCTGATACCGGGTGCAGTCCCCCCTCCACCAATCCTCATTGTGTGGCTCATCAGCGGCCTATGCATAATCTCTGTTAGATTGCATCTTCTACACTGGAGATAGTCGACCTGGTTACATCTCCCACCACTCTTATATCACCCTCTGTTTCTTCTTTTCCTTTCTTCTTAAAATATGTATTCACCAATGCCATTTACATCCTTTTTAGCAAAATCTACAATAATCTGTCCTTCCACATTTCTCTCCTGGACCCCATATCCTTCTCCAACATACCCATTAAGGCCAGCTCCAATCACCAATCTCAAATGTTCTTTGGGGACATTCAGTACCACTTTGTCTAAGTCATTCCAGTAATCTTCTTTATCCTTCATATCACATCCTACCTGTCAAACATATGCACTTATGGCCTTTATCATTACCCCTTCCACTTTCGGTTTCACTCTCAGACACTCTCCTCATGTCCACCACACTTTAGGCATCACTTCATGATTAGTGAATCTACGATGCGTGAAAGAAAAGGTTTTTGCCTGAGATTCCAATTTTTCGAGATGTTTTTGAGATTTATGCGCCACAGATCTCCCTCAGACACCTTAAAACCTGGCAGTAGAATTCACTATTGATGTTCTGGTCCCTGGGGACAAATTCTTGATGCATAATGCTGCGAATCTTAAAAAAGATGAAGAGCATGCGCTGCGGACCTGACTCGCCTTTTCCGGTAGTGAAGATGATGGGCTCTTCCACTTGGGGACTGTTGCTTCTTGTCATGACTGTAACATCCCATACACCCAGGTTTTGTCACCGGTAATGATTCTTGACATGAAGGATGGGTCGTCCACGACATGCTGAGTTCTTGGAAGACTTCAACATGACATTCCTTCTGCTCCTGGGTCAGCAGCCTGTACAACACAGCACAATGTTCAAATCACATGTGTGGATTGCCTGGACTGTTCTGTATGACACATTAACAATGGCAGCAATGTTGTGGATTGTTCTGATGATCATCATGCACAAGTTACTGAATGGTTTCAATGTTTTTGGGGGCTGCACTTGTTGAAGGTCTTCTTGATATCACGCCATCTTCCAGTGATTTTCTTCCACTCTTGAAGCGGGTACCACTCACTCGTACCGTCTGTGAGAGAAAACAGGGGTATCTAAGCACAGGGAGAACATGTAAACCAAAACCAGAGGCGGGAATCGAACCCGGGCCCTGTAGGTGCAAAGCGAGAGAGCTAACCACTATGCCAGCGTGTTGTAAATTGGATTCCCCTGGGATAAATACGAATCTAAATTTTTTGCAGGTTATGTAAGGAAAACATAACCTGCAAAAGTGTGGCCAGTGTTTTAAAATAACAATAATAAATTTACCTCTAATAACTGCAAATTATGACCATATTATTATTAATATTGGTAATCTTGATATATATACTTTTTATTATTATTACAAGTATGCAACTCTAATTACATTTTTTGTGTGTGCGGAACAAATTGCACAATCTGGCAACCCCAGACTCCAGTTTCCTGCTGTCCTGAAACGTCGGTGCGTGATCACGTCATCATCATCAGGCCTTTATGGGATGTGCGTAAACTGGAAACGCCCCGCCCCCAACAGCAATCAGAACACATATCAGCAGCACTAAACTAACACAACCGTTATTCTCAGACTAGACGTCAGATCAGTTGCTTTTGTAGATTTCAAATTAATTAATTAGACAAACAAAAAAAATAATAAATTAAAAAATTTTATATATAGTTTTATTATATATAATATAACTAATCATGTTATTATTATATGAATAATCTAGTAACAGAAACTAGAATTTTAAACATGCTTATTTTAAAATCATGATGCCTTAGTGCTTATATAATTCTTAGTTGCTTAGATAGTTTTAAAAAAAAATTTTTTTTAAAGAGCATCTTCTGACTACTGCAGGCGACTTAAGTACATAGTGCATTCCTATATTATACTGAGTAAATCAATGCCACCTTTTTATTACTGTGTTCGCCACAACAATTTAGACCTGAAAGTGCAGTTTCAGATACTTCTAATATAGGATCCAAGTGTAGCTGCACGGAATAGTAGTATAGATCTTATAGTAGTAAGGTCACCTCAGTGTGTAAGTCATCCTTTTAAACCATTCATAGAGTATGTAATACAAATTAGAAAGATGAAACTCTGATTCAGATGTTACTCTGAAGCGTGTTGACTTGTAGAGAGACTTTTATGAAAATAGTGATCTAGCTTCCTTTTTATCTGCGGTCCAAATATGAAAAATTTGATTAGTTATTGGCTTGTGCAAGGAATGCTTGTCCAGCAAGTATCCAGTGCTGCCATCTAGTGGTCGTACATGAGACGTGCAAGCATTTCATTATTCATTTAGGCAACAATCTAAGCTGTGATCACAGTAAAAATGCTAATATCTGTATACTAATTATCCGAATAATACTAATATTACTCATCATCATCATCATCGTCCATATCATCACCTTTTGTATACACAACCACAGCAATTCTCACCCATCAGCCAGCTCTCACCTGTCAAAGAGCAGCTACCAAAAGAGAAGTTTGAATCCCAGCATCCTCTGAGATATGTTTTCTATGACAAAATCTACAAGTTGCAAGATGCATGGACTGGTGGACTTGTTTGTCCTTTACCTCCCAGCATGAGGACACTCTGAAGGGGATGCCAATCCATCTCAGGACACCATGCACATACACTCATTTATATACCTGCTCACACTAAGGCCTAATAAAGTATCCTGTCCATCCACTGGTATATATTTTTTTGAATGGGAGGGGAAGCAAAAAACATAGAAGAAATCCAAGCACAGATACTCCAGAAGACCATGGCCCTGCTCAGGATCAAACCCGGGATCCAACCGATGTCCTTCTATAAAATACTACAACAACAACAACAACAATAATAATAATAATAATAATAATAATAATAATAATAAATAGTGTTTGTGTGTGTACTCTGCGATCTATTAGCACTCATGGATAGGCTCCTGGTCCCCACGACATTGTATAAAGGATAAAGTACAGATGATGTGTGAGTGAGTGAGAAATAATAATAATAATAATAATAATAATAATAATAATAATAATGCCTATATTTGAAGCGTAATATGCGCCCAGTATTAGAAAGTTCTTTTGCAAATACAAAACCTGTGTTTTGCCAGAAGTCTGCATCATAACTTTGAATGGAAAAGAATTGACAGAAGGATTCAAAAGTCTGATTGTGAGACAAGGTAAAAAAAAAATAAATACAGGAGAAACAGGACAATCAGTCACAATCAGAAACATGAACCTCTATGGAGTGCATCCATGAAAAAAAAAAACCCTTGAGCAAAACCGCAAAAAAAAACAACAAAAAAACATTTGTTCAGCACAGATATGGTCAGAGCTGGAACATAACCAATCACACATACTACATATTTAACCTATCTGCACTTTACCAGGGTAGTTTAATAGTGCACACTTTTTACTTTTACTCCATTACGTTCTACAACAAATCCCTGTATTTCTACTGTACTTCCCAACATTTTTACATGGTGGATCATTACATAATCACATTGGTGTGTAATATCACTCACTCACTCACTCACTCACTCACTCACTCACTCACTCACTCACTCACTCACTCACTCTCTATACCGCTTTATCCAGCTTTAACTTAGGGGGGTGGGGGGTATTCTATCCCAGGAGTCTTAGGGCATGAAGCGTGCCAATCCATCGCAGGGCACACACATACACACACTCACGCGCTCTTTCACTTTGGGAACGCCAGTTAGCCTAACCTGCATGTCTTTGGACTGTAGAAGGAAACCGGAGCGCCCGGAGGAAACCCACCGAGAGGACATGCAGACTGCATGCACAGAGACCTGAAGCGGGAATCGAACCCGGACCTAAGAGACTACCTAGAGACTAAATTGCTTACTATGGAGTTCAGTATAGAAAACAGTCATTATTCTAAACCCCTCCAGACTGTAAACTGTAAACATCTAGTATGAATATTTAATTCTCTCTTAATTAATATTTGAGTTTCAGCTTAATTCGCAACATCTGGTCTATTCCGAAAAGAAAGACAGGACTACTGGACAGTTGCTGCTATTCTGAATATATTGAATCATACTGGATTCAATTTTGGTAGCAAACCAAGCTGGATGATTATGATATGTGGAGTTAGAAATACCCTTTTACAGTATGATGTCCTTATGATTAATTATACGTGACTAATAAGCATGGTTCCACATAAAAACCATGAAAATGGCTTTGGACTTTATTTGATGGGGGAAAAAATGATGGCTTTATGGGAAAAAAAATACATTTTCTCCTAATTTCCTAGTTTTTCCTTGCCACCATCACCTCTGGCTTGCTCATTAGGGACAAATTGATAACGGTGATTAATATATCAAGCTGTATTTTTGAAATATTAATTTAAATCCATGTGTCGTTTATTTCTTTAATGCTGTCCATTGTTAATTAAAGGTGATATATAAATATAATGTCATTGAATTGACCTGCACACAAAGGGAAGTCCAGTACCACAAACACATAGTTTTAGTCAAGTCAAGTCGAGTAGGCTTTTATTGTCGTTTCAGCCATATACAGTTCAGTACACAGTAAAATGAAAAAATGTTCCTCCACGACCAAGCTGCTACACAAATGTACAACATAAATCGATGTCGCCTTGCACCTCCAGGGTCCAGGTTCGATTCCCGTCTCTGTGTGCATGGAGTTTGCATGTTCTCCCTGTGCTTGGTGGGTTTCCTCCGGGTACTCCGGTTTTCTCCCACAGTCCAAAGACCTGCAGATTAGCATAAGTGGCGTTCCCAAAATTGCCCGTAGTGTAAGTGTGTGTACGTGTGTGATGGATTGGCACTCTGTCTAGGGTGTACCCTGCCTTGTGCCCTAAGGCTTCTAGGATAAGCCTTAAGACCCTGAATACAGGATAAAAAGGTATAGATGATGAGTGAGTTAGTAGCTAACTAACTAATAACTTAATTAGCTGACTAGCAGAGCCGAAACAGATTAACATTATAAATTAACAGAAACTATACAGAAAAAGACAACAAACAAGACAAGAGTGACAACATGACATGACACATTTATTGTAATGAGTTGAGATAGTGGTATGAGAAACAGATTTTTTTTTTTTTTTTGTTAAAAAAATATTTTTCATGCAAATAAAATGAATGGAATTAATACAATTTTAATGGAAGACCATGAGTGACCTGCACAGAGCCCTGACCTCAACATCTCTGGGTTGAACCTTACACCAGTCCTCCTAATTCAGTGATTGCCTGACCACTTGCACTCTTCTGGTTGGGTTAATACAAATCGTCACAGCCATGCTCCAAATTCCAGCGAAAAGCCTTCACGGCAAAGTGTTAAGTTCACACGTAGAGTGTTGAATCAACACCCAACAGAGTCTTCCCATGAGTCCAGTTTCCCAAGCAGCCATAGTTTTGGTAAGGAAGCTTCAATACTTGATTGTTCTTGTACAATTAATCGTTGAGATTTGTGATGATTACATTTTTTTGAAAAGTTTTTTTTTTACATCATATTACACGTTGAAATTTTGTAAAAAGCATCAAAGTTCGCTTATACCACATCAGGGCTGTCATTTCAGCGACGAAAATCTTAATCTAATCCCAGTAAAAAATATTCAGTTTGGCATTTTTCATAATTAATATCTATTGGCGCAGGGGTTTATTTTACATTGAGCAAGTAGCTTATTTTAAAGTAAATTATTAACATTATTAACATAACTTTTCATAAAATTGTTTCTACTCAACATTTTGATTTCAATTACGGCGCAGGTTAAACATCTGGCAGATATCTAAGTACTGCAAACACTTCATTAAATTCTGTCCAGCCAGTTGTGCATGACGCTGTGACATAAAGTGTCCGGAAAGATATACAGACATACAGACATTTTTGTGAGACTGGTTTCTGGTCCTCCAATACAGTATATGAACCGTAAAGATATCAATACCTGACCAATGTACAGACAAAACCGATCTTTTATTTATAGAGATGTTTTCTATCAAAGGTCTATGGATACAATTGATTTAATGCAATGAGAGCAGATGTTTTATTGTGACTGGCTACAAAGTGCCTAAAGTTACAGTTTATAAACTGGTTGTTTATGGAACAGCCTCAGCAGCAACCTCGTTTCCCCTCTCATCTGTTCCAACCATTCAGCGTTCGGCATCACCAGTGTACTAATCACCGCCTGATCATCGCTCATCATCTGCACCTGTTTCTCACTGGGTCATACCTTAATTTAGGGGTTTTTTTTATGCGTGAATGTTTCACAGGTCAACCAAAAACATTTTCTCTGAAACTGATCAGATACAGGGACTGGACTGAAAAATGAGAGTGGAAAAATCCTTTAGGAGGCTTGAAAAACGATTCCTCAAAACTACATTAAAAATACAAGAAACTGAATATTAGAAATTGAAAGAATCAATATACCTTGGCATGTGTGGCCATTTTATTTTAATATAATTGTCCTGCCTGTGTCTAATAAAAAGGCTTGCAGGAGAAAACAAAAATGGACCGAAAATAATGCTCAGTTGTGTTATTTCGTTTTGAATGACAGACATAATTCTGTGCTCCTGACTTCCCTTTTCATAGGTAAATTGTATGCCACATAATTCATTCTTCTTATTTGAGCAGTTATCACCTGAATAACATAATTTATGTCACAATGTTATGGAGAAACAACACATTTTAATACTGTCTGGAAAGGTATTCATGACCTCAAGGTGTTCACCAGCAGGAGTGATGCTAAAACTGTAGTACTTGGGGGAAGATGCACAGTAACAGCCAGGTGGCAGCGCAGGCTTCCTGGTGAGACATAACTCTACATAATGGCCATAAGGTGGAGACGTGCCTTGGCATGTAGAGTGGCTTGTCACATTAGAGGTTGGGCATCCAGCCTGCCTGTTGCCATGGTGATGGCACCTATCAAGCAGTTGGCCAGTGTTGCTGACAGATGGACAGTTGAGTCGATGATGGAAAAAACACTGTCCGGTCCACATAGTATTATAAGGTGAACAAAGGACTCGCTGCAGGTTCACCTTTAGAAAAACCTGCAAGGTCGCTTCAGTGTCAACTGTGAACTAGGCCTTTACTCATCATATGATCCACTGAATAAGCTAAATCACACAATTCACATGAAAAAACTTAAACCTGAAAAAGTATATTTTTCTAAAATGATATTATATAGGAATAACATGAATAATAATAATAATAAGAAGAAGAAGAATACATGAATTTGACATGGTTACAGACACTACACATTTTTTGCTTTTTTTTTCTTAAACCAATTTAAGCCACATTTTTTTTTACAGGCTATATGTTTCTAGATGCTTACACCAATTTTAGAATTAATACTCATCAGGAAATATGCCCAATTTGCCTTTTACATTATTATTATATGAAGTGAGACCGTATAATAATGAAAAATGCCTATTTTTTTCAGGCACATATAAAGTCATCTCTCCAAGAAGTTTGCAACTTGAAATTTTTCGGGAAGCAAGATTGATCACTTGCATACTGCATAAACTTATGCAGAGGTAGCTTGTTTGGCACTCATTTTCTGTATTATATGTATAACATAAATAATAATAATAATAATAATAATAATAATAATAATAATAATACAACATTATGACAACATTATTTATGGCAGATGAAAAAACAGTGAAGCAAACAAGAAAATAAAGCAAAAAAAACAGATGGAGTACAGTGTCTGAGGAGAAAGATGTACAAGGACATCATAATGACATCAAGTCGCCAAAGTGGCCCGGTTAACCAGCTTTGTGGTTAGCGCTCTTGCCTCGACATCCAAGGTTAGGGGGTTCAAATCTTGTCTCTGGTCTGTGTGAGTGGAGTTTGCACATGGTTTTCCCAACAGTCCATTGCGTGTACTCTCCACAGTCCAAAAACATGCTTATGCACATTTCCAAATTACTCATAGTATATGATTAGATGTGTGAGTGTGTGTGTCTGTAGGTTGCCAGATGTTTGGGCCCTCCGCAACAGTACTCCCCCTGCAGCACTGACTAGTAATAGTTCCTATCGCGGCCAACCTTCGCTTTACAACCTCAGACAGAATGAATGGATGGATAAAAAAAAAAGAAAAAGAAAAATGTAACCTTTGTTGTTAAGTAATCTAAACAGATGACTGTTTAATATGATGCACACATGCAATTACTCATAAAATCAATTCTGGGCAGTTAGAGGTAATAGGCTGGGTACAATTTGGCTCAGTACTTTTAACAAAGGAATCTTCAGGTCCTCGATGATGCAATGCAAACGCAAAAGGCATTTAAGGAAACTATTTCCCATAATTACTACCAGAACTTTCCCATTCAATTACGGGAAGTCTAATACAGGTATATTAGACATCCTTTCCAGTATAATACATCCCTTTCCAGGTATATTATTCATATATTATATATAATAATGTGGAGAACACAAGGTACACCTTTATACAGAGGTGGAAGGTAACTAAATATATTTACTTCGCTACTGTACAGTTTAAGGTACATGCAGTTTACTTTCACTCTGTTACATGCTACAGTACAACAAATATCTGTATTTCTACTTCACTCGACTGCTGCATGGTGTTGTGTTACATAACCAGAGTGGGATGTAGTATTTGAAGCGGTAAAATTGCCGTCTTCTGACTATTATACATAAATGTGTAATTTGCCTTCCCTCTGTGAAACATGTAATCATGTAGCAGGTGTTTGAAATCAGAAGTGGAGATGGTTGCTGACTGTGATGACAACAGCATATGCACAGTTAGGGAGAGAAAGAGAGGCCACAGTGAGCTGATATTTAATAATATAGAGTAAATTTATACGTCACTGCATTTGTACTATAAATGAAATGGAAACGTTACTGAAGAACATTTACGTAAGTAATTTTTTTTACCTTGGATATCTCTACTTTTACCCAAGTACAGGATGTAGCTGTACCAATGCCTGTACAGTATGTAGACACTATAAATGTTTATATACACGTTTCCATTATTCTAGAAAAAAAGTGTTATGTGCAACAATTAATAATATACAGTTGTACTCAAAAGTTTGCATCCCTTGGGAGAATTTGCAAAATGTATCCAATTTTTTTATTGAAAACGTGAGTGAGAAGGCAAAAACAATGTGTTCTATTTCTTATAGGACCCAAGTTCATATGTAAGTCATAACAGGATGGAATGAACAACCATCAAACAAAACATGACAATAAGAGAAAATGAGGAAATAATCTCTGTTCAAAAGCTTGGATTTCTTTAGTTCTTAATGTCTTGTATTTTCCTCTTTATTCCTCTATATATCAATGATGACATGCAGTCTATTGTAATAATTATGCATGAGGTCCTTCATAATGGCAAGATGCCTCCAGGAAATTTTCTGGTTGTCTTGCATGGACTGCTCATTTGAGATCTCCCCAAAGTGGCCGGAGACTGTGATGGCCGCTCCAGAACCTTCACCATTTTCCCTACTGTAGCTATTGAAAAGGTCAACCTGGCCTTGTGCTTTGAGCTGTTGTCATGTTGGAACATCCAAGAGTGTCCAATGCTCAGCTTTCATGCTGTAGAATGCAAAGTGTGCAAGTGTTTTCTGATAACATGCTGCATTCATCTTGCCTTCAATCCTGACTAACTTCCCCTTACACAGACCCAAAACATAAGAGATCCACAACCATGCTTTACAATGAGGATGGTGTACTTTTCACCGTAGGCTTTGTTGACTCCTCTCCAAACATAAAGTGACATTTTGGTCTCATCACTCCAAATGACTCTGTACGCTGCTTAGGTGCACTGAGAGCAGGCCTTTTTTGTGGCATGGGTGTAATAATGGCTTTTTCCTGGCAGCTCAACCATGCAGGTCATTTGATTTCAAGTACCTCCTCATTGTGCTCCTTGATTTAGTCGTGTACAATTCCTCTCCGTCACTAGGGGGCTCCCACATTAGGGGTACTACTACCACTCAAGACTATCACTTGTTTCCTCCGAAACCACGTGACGCCAGCCGACCGCATCTTTTCGAACCGCTTCCGCTTGCGTGAGCTCACAGACGCCCCTGATTGGCTGTAGAGCCATGATTAATGTGGGAGCACTAAGTACCTCTCACCCCGCCCCTCTGAGAGAGCTCGGCCAATCAGCTCTCTCTAGACCTCCGGCTGCGGGAGGCAGCGCAGCCTTTCTTGTGGGTTTCTCTCACTGCCATTCTTCTGGCAGTAGTGAGTGAAATCTTTCTCGGTCTACCTGAGCGCTTTATTTCCACCTCTTTATCAGAAGTTAAACAGTCTTTTTTTTAATATCCTTTTCCTGCTTTATAAAGTTTAACTACCTTATTACGAAGGTCCATTGGCGGTTCTTTTTGTCTTCCCCATGGTGCAGTATCCAGCCAAGTCAGCCGCATCACCACATAAGCTGGGAAACTTATATATAATATTTCCCATATAAAACCTATAATAATTGACGTGATTTTTTTTTATTTTAAGAGACATTTATTTAGCATTATTGAAAGCAGAAATGACTTTGTTGTGTTTCCCGCACAGAAGAGTCGTCAAGATACAGGAGCTGACCTGAATCAAAGGGGTGAAGCATGGCATAAACGCAGATGCAGACTTTTATTAACATACAGTATAAATATGGGTAAACCCTCCCAAAACTAACTAACTAACTGACTAAATAAATAAATAATTGCAGGAACTAATCAGCTAACTGAAACAGTGTAAAAACAGTTGCAAGGCACTGTGGAAACCAGGAGCATATTGAAATATTGAACATAATTAAGTAAAACTGACGCACCTGTCCCTGGACACAAAAGGCCTCGGGAGCATAGCGCCCTCCAGGGGAAAGCCCTGACTGGAGTGAACACTTTCCAGGAAAAATATAGCCATCATTTCTCAAAGAGAGAGAGAGAGAGAGAATAGAAAAAGAAAATAACGTAGTCCAAGGCTGAACAACACTCTTGATCATGTTGTGCCACATCACCCTATGCCTAGAGTGAATTATTAGCAAGTAATTGAAAGTCTTTCCGGGATTATTTCCTTCTTATATGTTGAACTGTTTCAGTTCTAATAACTAACAACTCATTGGTAGACAGATAGTGAACATGACCTCACAGCTCCAGAATGGAAGCTACTACTGGAATTCATGCAGTTACACTACATTGGTAGTACATTGTAAAGAAATAGCAATAGCAATATAATCTCTAACATGCGATTGGTGGTCGTATGTCATAAAGGGATGCCAGAAGAGGTATTTGCGGATATCAGCTCTTAATCGCGTCAACACAGATAAAAATATACAGCAGTGGAATCCAAATGGGAGCTACTGGAACATCTGAAGCGATCCATTCATATCAGGTAAATACATTCTTGATGCATAGTGATAGTAACAGTTAAAATAATGCATTAAATGGATGTTCTACCAGTGATTTTTATTTGTATATACTGTAATATGCAAATATCATGATTATCTACTTAGCTGTCTTAAACTCAAACGGTTTGTAATTAGCACAGGAGTAGCATTGTAGATGTATGATATGCCAACAGCAGATCATTTCACCATCTACCTGATAACCTGATCTTTCATAGTTGCTATTTGACTCCTGGTGCTAAGGTAAAACTTGGTCACATGATCTCTAAACAAACACACACACACAGACAGCAATATCTAGATACTGTGACCTTTTTGTGATGTCAATCAATCATGAAGTCCACCATATGAGACCCGACAAACCTGGACTGTAAACAATTATGAGTGAATGCAGGAGTGACCTTTTTACTGGATAAAAAGCACTATAATGTGTACATGTCTCAGCCAATTTTTATGAGATTTTTATATTCAAGGGTTTATGATCTAGGTGTAGTGCAGAATGTTGTTTACTTTTTGCTAATGCCTTTTTCTCATTAACTCCCTATCACTGAAGATTTTCTGTGCTCCATGCCAGAACACAGATCATTCACTAACATTTTTTTTCTTCAAAAATTAAAAAGGAATAGTGCATCTTTAAGTATAAATATAAATATAAGTATAAATAATTGACCATTATTGAGAAAAACAGAACAAATGAAGAAAGAAGAAGAAATAATAAGACACTCTGTGTCAGTCCACTTTCTATAAACTTTCTATTTACTAAACATTTCGGGGGTAGGGGTAGCTCAGTGGTGAAGGCATTGGACTACTGAGCAGAATGTCCCAGAGTCAAACCCCAGCACCACCAAGTTGCCACTGTTGTGTCCTTGAGCAAGGCCCTTAGCCCTCAATCGCTCAGATGTGAAATGAAATAAAAAGAATGAACAATAACAACTCTCTGGGTGAGGGAGTATAGCAGCTCTCTCGGTACAGTAGGTATGTCCTCCAAATGCCTGTAAATGTAAATTTCTAAAAAAGGAAAAATATAGTACAGTATATAAAATGTGCAATATATGTGTGATATAATATAAAGTGAAATGTAGTGGTACAATAGCTTATATATACAATGTTTTAGAATAAATATAGCTTATGTTCTAGTAATATTGTAACAATGTTAGATAATTGTAATTGTAAATGGTATATCCCTATATATATAGGGTATCAACCTAGGCTAGGGATATACAATTTACAATTACAATTATCTAAGATTGTGCTGCCATAGTAATGCTTAGCCTGTCAGTGCAGTAATAAAACAGTAATAATAATGATTAAATTTAAAAAAA
>QMIH01000403.1:49325-63813 GCA_003987875.1 Clarias batrachus | reverse complement strand
TATACACACACACACACAATTTTTTATTTTTATTTTATTTTTTTTACACTGCCCGGCCAAAAGAAAGTTGCATACTTTAATATTTAAAGCCTGTTGCTTTCATTTGGCCTCATTGTAATAAACTTATGCTTAGTGTCACAACATTTATTTCAGTCCACAGTCACATAAAGTCTTCCCCAGTACATCCCAAAGATTCTCAATGGGGTTAACGTGTGTACTCGTCATGGCCATTCCCCAATATGCTTGTGCCATTAGGTAAGAAAAAAGTCCATTGATGGAAAACCATGGAATTTAGGTATATTGAGGTAGTCAGCTGACCTGATTTCTTTTTGGCACATAGCATTTATGAACATGGACATGGACCTGACCAACAAAAGCAACACCAGATCATAATATTGCCCCCACAGGATTGTATAGTAGACAGTAGGCATCCTCCACCTCTGTTCTTTTCCTGATGCACCCATCATTCTGGAATAGGGTAAATTTGGGCTCAGGACCTTTTTCCAATGCGCCACAGTCCAAAAGCTGTTTAGTCCCAATCGCTTGAGTTCTCTTTGCATAGTGTGTGTGGAAATTCTCTTACTTTCAATATTAAACATTCAGGATGTTTTTCTGAGCACGTTTTAACTTGATGAAGACGGTTCACCGCCATCATCCCATGTTTTAATAGTGCGTTTTGCAGTTATTAACCCAATTGAATTTATTCCAGCAATCTCCTTAGTTGTTTTCTTTGCTTGATGCAGTGCAATAGTACACAGTACCATTCTTCAACAGAGTACAATCTTTGACACAACCCCAGGACATGTCTTTTGAAAGGGTTATGTAGGAAATGAGAAGCTACTCAATGCATAAATAACTGTTTGCCAGCAGAACCATTTTAATTGCTGCAGTAATTATTCAATGTAAGACTCTTAAGTATTTGTTTACTTAAATCCAGGTGGTGACTTTTTTTTGGGCTGGGCAGTGGATTTTACTATACAACTATATTTAAGCATGCTACGGATGCTAAAAAAAAAATCTCATACGAAAAATGGTTGAAAAACAAAATGCTTTAAAGAGGAAAATTGCATGCAGGAAAAACCTGCATCACACAGGCCTGCTTTGTTGCAAACTTGGTTGATAATTGACTTGCTTGTACCTGCAAGCCAGGATTATTGCACTTAAAATATTATCTAATCATTTGCATATACTCCTTCACTATATTCACTCGGGGTAATTAAAAGTACACTACTGTTAGCAGTATAACAGTAGTGTCATTTTAATTACCCCAAGTCAGTGGCAGCATCTAAAGGTTGGCAATCGAGTTTGTGACTCACATCTAAATCACACATAGACTTGATTTGCAACTCATTGGTTATGACAAGGTTATTAAGGTATGATAAGGTTATTGCCTTGGATGTGACTGTTGAACAGCAAGCCTTTCTGCGATTAACTGCATACAGTGTGTGCGTTTTCTTTATTTTGTTTGTTATCCTTATTGCCCAAAATGCCTCCTCCTTCTTCCAAGGACCCTCAACAATGTTGTGACACATTTGAAACATGCATCTGATATCTTCATTGTAAACAGATTAGTGCATCATGATTACAGGAGCGCTGTACATGGTAGCCTTCAGCTATTGAGCCTTCAGAATACTTGCATATAACAGAAGCATTGGAGTGTGGAAAGAATGTGACAAGACAATGGATCGACATTGAATGTCCTAATACAACTGAAAACACACCCAGACAGGTTTCTTTAGTTTGCTTTAGAGACAGTGACATTACTGTTGCTAATAAGATATCCTTTGCTCATATCAGCAAATATTATTATTTACCCAGGGTTATTCCCGCTGTTATGAAATCCATTGATTGACCTGCTTTGGTTGATAACTCTATAACTAAATATACACAGGACGTCTACCATTTGTTTCAGTAAGGCTACAAGTTACGCACTTCCACTTCACAGTTTTGTGTGTTCCTGTTGTCAGACATTTTTGTTAGACAAATGATTGGTATGTTTTGAAACACAGAACTGTCGCTGGACATATACACAGACATGTAAGAAGTAGACATTCCTGAATGTGTACTAATAGGTATGCACCAGAAATTGCACACAACTGTTCATATAATGTGTTTTAGTTCCCCTTTACTTCTTTATTGTTGATACTAGGGTTGCAAATTTTGTGTACTTTTCTTTACCGATAGTTGAACATGTTAACAATCAATAATCAATTAATTAATAATTGATCAAATTAATTAACACTATTTTTCTAGTGACACAATCCCAGCAAATTAATTATGCAATCTATGAAGTCAACGAAGACGGAATAGTTTAAACAAATAGAATAATAATTAACCAAAAAGAAAAACAATAATAACAATGGTGTAGCATTGGCTACACTGCCCACTAAACCCTGTACAGCCTGACAAGATTTTCTTTTCCAGAAGATCAATACCGTCTTCCTTTCAACAACAGTGCAAAAAATAGCCTGGTAGTTGTTATAAAACTGTAATTGTCTCTCTCTCCTCGTTCAAAAAGAGGCTACTAAAATACAATGTTCAATATCATATAACGGTTAGTTCTGACCGAATAATCTGATCGGACGAAATGCAACAATGGCCTTAAATGCAAGTGCACATTATTGTGTTGAACAAATGAATAGGAAGCATCATTATGCAAAATCATAGCTACAAATTTGCAACATTATTGGTGAATACATGTTTAGTCAGTTATATTGTTTAGTCTGTTAATTGAGTAATGATTAGCATCACTATACAGTTAAAGGTTCCATATGCTCCTATGAATAGGTTCCAGATTCTGTTGACTAACTTGGTTTAATGCTCGAGACTTTTATTACTTGTGAAAACCTCTGTTAGTATCTGGATATATAATAAGATAAACAACAGTTTTTGTATGGAGCAAGTCATACTTGCACATTGTTATTTACTTAGGAATTTCTAAATTAATCTGAGAACAGGGGTGCGTTTATGATATTAAGACAGACATACTGTATAAACACGGAAATTAACAAATTTGTTTCACCAAGCACCCTTTTTTTGTTTGTTGTTGTTAGAATTGCTGTACCATTTGTAGCAAAGAAATACTTTAGCTAATCTTAATCCTGGATAAACTTTAATTATCATATGCTGAACTCCAGGGTTGAGAATCTCTAAGTGTTTGTTCTTCTTAGTCAGGAATGACAAAGTTATGAGAAAAACTCAGCTTATTCCTAGCATTTGTTAGCTTAGCACTACAGTCTTTAGTTTGCTAGCAGAGCGCACTCATTATGGCTTAACTGACGGGATTCCTTTTAGTTAAAGAAATATTTCAAGCGGAAAAACATACAAGATGAAAGAAAATTAATTAGCCACATACTTTAGTGAGTATTTTGTGACCAATTGTATTGCGTGTGTTTGGTTTAGATTCGCTTCTTTGATATCTTTTTTTCTCAAGCGAGCATAGCCAAGGACACATGAGAATCAGGTATGTGCGTGTGGTGTGAGCGAATGCTCAATAGGATGTAGCTTCATTCTGTACTCATGTATTCATGTTCTGTTATATTGTTTGTAATGCTGTTATTGTAAAGCCTTTGTCTTTTCACTTTGGTTTTTTTTATGGCTCATCTGGTTTGTCTGGTGAGTTTAGCTACAATAGCATTAGAGCCATGTTGCCAGGTTTCTTTCTCAGAAAGGTCCACTACTATTACATGAAGCCGAATCAGTCTGCCTGTTTGTCTGTCTGAACAGAGTTCGGTTTAAATATCAACTAGGGGTCATTGTTTCTTTCACTGTGGTTTCTTTAGTTGCATCAGACTTTCTATGTATGAAACAAACTTGAAAGTTTGATCTGGATAATGTGCAAGTCTAAGTCTATCTAGTTTTTCTCATATGTTTTACAAAAATTGAAAAAGGTTCCGAAGTACAGTACACGTTTTAACCAGTGTATAGTCTGTAGTATAGCCCATTGCCCAAGGCAAAATCTTATTTAATTGTGCTCAGAGCATTGATTCGCTCGGCCCCTCTTGTTGCACTCACAATCACACAGACATGTCTAGGAATAGCCGCACCCCTCCACAAGCACATATGTAAAGTGCACATGAAACACGCACAAATATACTGTATATAAGATCATATGTTGAATGGCCGGTTTATCGAAAGTGTTTTAGACCAACAGGAATTAGTTTCCTGACACAACTCTGCGCAAATAAAGATGGCAGAAGAGGAAAAGTGGATCGTAAGCAGGTCGATTCATTTTCTGGCAATGAATTTTCTCCTACAATAAGGCCTGGGTGAAAGTGCAAGTGCAAAATGCAGAGTCATCGCTGCACAACCAGATGCAGATGTTTGAAAGCCGATAATCACCCACACCAGATTTTGACATGAATGGGTGCTTCCTGAAGCACATTTTGTGGTAAAAAAAAAAAAAACTGCAGACAGAACTACATGACTTCCCCATGGTATTCTTAATTAAAACAGAAATGCTGTTGCTGTGCTTTTTAATGGCTACTGCATGTAGAATTGCCTTCATAGTGAATTAACAGGACAGATTAACCTAATATTGACATGAAATCTAGCTTATTTCTTGTTATGAACTGAGGATGTTTAAAAGGGTGCCTTGTTAACAGGTAAGGAATCAGCCAGGTTTTTTGTTTTTTTTCACTTTACCCAAATGTGATATCTACATGAGGAGCCAGTTTACTGTATTGTTAATATATTGTAACATGAAAGAACAGTATAGGCCTAATACGTGAAGTGTTCGGTCCGTGCCTCAGCCTGGCTGTGAAGTGAGGTTTGAGAGCCACTTGGATATGGGAGCAGAACCTCAACGTATGAGCATAAGTTTTTCCCCCACAGCCTTCACACAACTTTGGTCGAATCAATCAGTTTTTCTCTTTCACTTGGTTTTTAAACGTATATTTGCAGTGCCTTAAACATTGCATCTGTTAATGTCGATTATTTAAGATAGAACTGTCAGTTCAATTTTCTCTAAAGGTCCAATATTTGACTATTTATTTAACAAGTTAACACAGGCTTTTGAGCTGTCTCTTATTCTTCCAGCTGAAATACCTGACAGGCACCTCACCCTCTCCATGTTTCGCTTTTCTTCCAAATGCATTGTTTCAGTGTCTATGTAAATGTGCTGTTGCTGAGCTCTGCGCTGCCAGAGAACGGAAGAGCTGAGCAACGTTCATATGCACACTGAAGACCCATTTTGAGGTCTAAAAATGACTGAAAAGCTAAATTGTTCACCTAAAAGGGATAATTTATTTGAAAATTTTTAATTTTTTACATTTTCATGCTCTGCACACCGACTGTCAACACAGTTTGTCAATTATAACACGAGTACGTGTACAATGTACAGTAATCACCAAATTCTACAACTTTTTTTTTTATGCATTCCAAAGTTCAGCTGACTCATACAGACGCTTCTGCAGTCCTGTTGAGCTAAATTGAGTTGGTTTAAGTTATAGTGTATACAAATGATCTCTTACACAAATTTATCTCTTTTGTTTTCCAAGAAATAGACGTAGGGCTAACTGGAAGCAACCGTATGGATAAGCGGTGAAAAGAAAAGAGAAAGGTACCAACGCGATTTAGCTCTGAAGGACTTCAGAAGCTTCACGGTCGGTGTGCAGAGCAGGAACATTTATAAAGACCAACAGCTACACTATGCTAATATACTTGTATGCACCTCAAGTTTGATAGAGGTAGACTTGAAAAAACCAAACTTTCCCAATAAATTATTCAGTCACAGGGCTTTTTTGTTAGTATCTTGATACTAATGAAATATCACAATAATAGTTTAAGACCACACCCACCCATACAGTGAAATAAAATGTTTGATATTCAATTTATTCGACAAAAACTGGAATTAGGAAAAATGTAACTCTAACTTTAACAGCCTCCTACATTCTGGATCGTAGTTACTCATTTCTCATGTCGATCTAAACAAGAGGTATACATTTACACCATTATAGCTTTGCATGAATTAAATAAAGTAATGGAGGAGCCTGCTAGTAGAGCAGTGGCTCACATGCTCTGTGTGTGTGTGTGTGTGTGTGTGTGTGTGTGTGTGTGTGTGTGTATACACAATTCTGTTTCTATAAAAATAGTCCAAGCTCTCATTATCCATTCAGCTGTTGTTTTTGTCGAAGCCCAGACTGGATTGTCTGTGACTACTGTATAATTTTGTGTTTATTTGTGTGTGTGTGTGTGTGTGTGTGTGTGTGTGTTCTGCTTAGTCATAGAATGTTTACAGTTTGTTTCTCTGTCCGTCTCTGTAGTGGTGTATGAGCATCGGTCCAGGCTGGAGAAATCACTACAGAAAGAGCGGCAAGAGCACAAAAAGTCCAAAGAAGGTACATGTATTCATGTTATTTTACAAAAAGTCGCATCCTTACAGTAGCATACTGTAGGTGTGCACAGCTGACCAACAAAGCTGTGGGAGGGGCTCTTCTTATATGAGGTCACATAAGTGGGACATGGGAAATTTTCCCAGTTATTTTGTTTGTACGCGCACATTGGAGACCGGTCTAAATGTCTACAATTGACAAAGTAAATTTTGCATAAAAGACAGTAAGTAGCATTCAGGTGACTACATCTATAAAAGCCAAATCTTTGACAGTCTGGTGTTTTAGAGCACTCAGGTGTGTGTCTATATCATGCCAAGAAGAAGCCATGGACATCAGCCATGACCTCCGAGAAGCAACTTTTGCTGCTCATCAATCTTGTAGGCTTTATAAATTTTTAATCCCCAAACAAGTTGAAACAAGAAATTCACCATTCTAGAGCAGGACCGATTGCTGACAAATGGAGAGCCTTCAGGACAGTTACCAGTCTTTCCAGAAGTGTGTGTCGCCGCAAATCAGATCATTTACTGTTCAGAGACACATTGAGCCATAATGTGAGTTTTAAATATGCATGTTCCTGACAGCACAGTCGGAAAAACACTAAACAGAAGATCATCAGGTTTCTTAACTGGAGGCTCAGCAGTCATTGAAGAAGAAGGCCAGGCATATTGTGTAATATGAGGGAGTGTCTATTTTTCTTCTTTTTCACCATTGCAGGATGTGTAAATGAGTTCATCCCCAGTATTAAGTTTAAACAATTCAGCTTAGGGCAAGCCTCAAGCAATGAGAGACTTCTGATCTGTTTATAAATCACATGGTGTAGCTACAAATTTGGTTATACAAAACTAAGGTTAGTTTTGATCTACTTCGGGGTGGTAACACTTCACACCAGACTGGTCTGGATTGTTTTCGTACGCCTGTAGTTTATTCTTTACTTTTACCCCAGTGATTCTATATTCGTGAATCAGAATGTGCATTCATTTTCTAAAACAGTAGCTTTGATTTAGTAGCAAACCTAAATTATAACATCAATGCACTCATTCTTTACATTATCATTTCTATAGGAATAGCGTCTAAATAAATACTTGCTTGTACATTAGACACTGCACATAATTAAAGGCTAATAATCAGATGAAAATTTACTTAAAAGAAATGTCCTTGTTTAGCATGTCAGTGCTTTGTCACAATGAGGACCAGAAAGGATTGGGGTAACTGCTTTCTCAGAAAACTCTTTTCAAAACTCTAATTCATTTCAAAGGAGAGAAACAATTTAGAGAAAATTTATGCATACTTTCTTACTAAGGCTTGGAATGTTCGATTTAGAAACGATTCACACTTTCAATTATTTTGGTAAATTTGCAAATGTTACGTCGTGATGGGAATCACCGGGGGCCATAAGATACAATATTATTAACATATCTCACATGCTGCGATTGTTTGGATCACGATTTTATAAATACGCTGATTTCACATCAATCAAATTATTAAGTTTCAATTCTAAACAAATTTCTGAAATCATTTGTTCCTACCACACAGGACACTGTGCTGTTTGCTGGTATGTGATTAGATTAGAATGTACCATCTGTAAGAGTATAGAGCAGTGGCAAAAATTTACCACCTTAAATACAATCGCTTTTGGAGTAAGTGTGGTGAATTGCCACCCAAAAGAATCGTGTTACATAACTGAATCAGCTTTTCCACCCAATTTCAAAAATATACCAATTTTTTCCAAATAAAAATCCAATCCAATCAAATCAAATCGAATCGACAGTCTACCTATGATTCACAACTTCAAATCTTAAAGGTTTCCTAAAGGGATATGGGAGGGGGCAAAAAAGAAAAGTGACTGGGGACAATACATAGAAAAAAAGTACCTTTTTCTCTTTTTGGTCTTTTTGAATAAGTTTATACTATTTTAACAGCATTCTCTGTAACCATTAAAATTGGCCCTGTGTGACTAATTTTATTCATTTTTATTTTTTWTAGATCATCTGGTTTATAAACTGGAGGCGCAGCAGTCACTGAATAAGGAGAAGGTAAGGCATTGTGTAACACGACAAAGTCTTCGTATGTTTATTCTTTTTTTGTCTTGTTTTTTCTTGTTTTTTTCTGTGCGGTGGCATGCGTGACATTCATCTTAGTCACAGCCGCATGTCAAAAACTGGTTCTGAAAGTTGAGCATAATTTTTTTTTTACATTTTATTCAAATGAGTTCCCACCATTGGGTTTAGGAAGGCAGCCAAGTATAAACTTCATGCAGTGAGAGATCTGCTAATCTGCTTGAAATATCTCATGATACCGGAATTCATTTGCACTGTATTATTTACTTAAAAAACAAAAAACTAAATATTATTACACAATGTACTGTATATCATGTTCGCATACTTCTTCCCACACTATCAAAAACTTTGTTTTGAGGTGCTAAAGTATCCTCCCTATAGTCGCTCCATCGGGCTTCCACTTGTTTGATCCCCTGTAAGCAGCTCTGCGTAGATGAAGATATACTTTCGATGAAGAAATGAAGACAGTCGTGCATTTGGGGCTGAGCCGAAAATATTTTTTATGAGGGAATATGAAAGTTTGTTGACACATGGACAAGTTAATTGAAAAGCAAGGTGATTTTGTTTTTTGATTTTGCTTACCCTCATATACAGGGGTTGGACATTAAAACTGAAACGCCTGGTTTTAGACCACAATAATTCATTAGCACACCATGTAGCTCCTCCTTTTGTGGCCAATACGGCATTAATGTGTCTTGGGAATGACAGATACAAGTCCTGCACAGTGGCTAGAGGGATTTTGAGCCATTCTTCTTGCAGAATAGTGGCCAGGTCACTACGTGATGCTRGTGGAGGAAAACGTTTCCAAAACACCCCAAAGTGGCTCAATAATATTTACATCTGGTGACTGTGCAGGCCATGGGAGATGTTCAACTTCACTTTAATGTTCATCAAACCACTCACCAGTCACCAGTCATCTAGCACTAGTATTGGGCATAGGGAATGCCATGATATTGCAGCCCAGACCATCACTGATCCACCCCCTTGCTTCACTCTGGGCTTGCAACAGTCTGGGTGGTAYGCTTCCTTGGGGCTTCGCCACACCGTAACTCTCCCGGATGTGTGAAGGTGGACTCATTAGAGAACAATACATGTTTCACATTGTCCACAGCCCAAGATTTTCGCTGCTGGCACCATTGAAACCGACGTTTGGGTTTGGCACGACTGACCAAAAGTTTGTCTATATCAGCTCGGCCATGTACATTGACCCTATGGAGCTCCCGATGAATAGTGTTGGTGGAAACAGGAGAGTTGAGGTGCACATTTAATTCTGCAGTGAGTTGGGCAGCTGTGGTTTCATGTTTTTTGGATACAATCCGGGTTTGCACCCGGACATCCCTTTCAGACAGCTTCCTCTTGCGTCCACAGTTACTCCTGATGGATGTGGTTCGTCCTTCTTGGTGCTATGCTGACATTACCCTGGATACCGTGGCTCTTGATGCATGTCTTGGTCACGGATGTGGCAGCGAGACGCGCACTAACAGTGTGTTCTCTTTTGAACTCTGATACGTCATCCATAATGTTGTGTGCATTCAATATTTTAAGTAAAACTTAAAATTAAATCTTCACACTCTGCTCTTACTGGTGGAATGTGCAGTCAATGAAGATTGGCCACCAGACTGGTCAAATTTAGCCAACCTAAACCTAAACACTAAATTGGTCAATGTAAATGTGTATATATATATATATGTGTATATATATATATATGTGTATATATATGAATGTTGTACACAGTCAGTGGTCCTATATATAGGGCTCCAGGTAGTCACTGTGTGGTCTGGTGACATGGTATGTACCACACTCAACATGGACCAGAGGAAGTGAAGGAAAGAGTTGTCTCAGGAGATTCGAAAGAAAATTATAGACAAGCATGTTAAAGGTAAAGGCTATAAAACCATTTCCAAGCAGCTAGATGTTCCTGTGACTACAGTTGCACATATTATTCAGAAATTTAAGATACATGGGACTGTAGCCAACCTCCATGGACGTGGACGCAGGAGGAAAATTCATGACAAATCAAAGAGACGGATAATCTGAATGGTAACAAAAGAGCCCAGAAAGACTTCTAAAGAGATCCAAGGTGAACATCAGTGTCAGATCGCACCATCCGTCGTTCTTTGAGCCAAAGTGGACTACATGGGAGACGAGCAAGGAGGACACCATTGTTGAAAACAAATCATAAAAAATCCAGACTGGAAAATGCCAAACTACATGTTGACAAGCCACAAAGCTTCTGGGAGAATGTCCTATGGACAGATGAGACAAAAATGGAACTTTTTGCCAAGGCACAAGCATATCAAGAAAAGAACACTGTCCCTACTGTGAAACATGGAGGAGGCTCTGTTATGTTCTGGGGCTGCTTTGCTGCATCTGGCACAGGGTGTCTTGAATCTGTGCAGGGTACAATGAAATCTCAAGACTATCCAGGGATTCTAGAGAGAAATGTGCTGGCCAGTGTCAGAAAGCTGGGTCTCAGTCGCAGGTCATGGGTCTTACAACAGGACAATGACCCAGAACACACAGCTAAAAACACCCAAGAATGGCTAAGAGGAAAACATTGGACTATTCTAAAGTGGCCTTCTATGAGCCCTGACCTCAATCCTATTGAGCATCTTTGGAAGGAGCTGAAACATGCTGTCTGGAAAAGGCACCCTTCAAACCGGAAACAACTGGAGCAGCTTGCTTATGAGGAGTGAGGAGGCCAAAATACCTGCAGAGAGGTGCAGAAGTCTCATTGACAGTTACAGGAATCGTTTGATTGCAGTGATTGCCTCAAAAGGTTGTGCAACAAACTATTAAGTTAGGGGTACCATCATTTTTGTCCAGACCTGTTCCATGAGTTTATTTTTTAAAATAATTCTGTTGAAGCATGGTTGAAAAGCAATGTCTGACTTTCATTGGTTAACATTCATAGAATTTTTTTAAATTATAACTTTTGTCAGATTAAAGTTATTTATGTGACCATTGTGAGTTTTTCTTTCATTGACCGAAGGATACCAACAATTTTGTCCATGTGTATATATAATATATATATATAATAATGCCCAAGTAGAGCCTTGTTTTCAGGGAAAAAAATAATTGAGATTAAGAATAATCACTGCCAGCAGGGCAGATGGTAAAAATCAGTGCCATGTCGGCCCGGCTGGCAGTGATTAATTTTTTTCCCGAAACAAGACACTTATTGTGGCATTGCCATGCAAAATAAGCTGAAAACACATTATTATACTAATGAACAAACAAATGTTCATCTGTCTTAATATAAAGACCTGCCTTAAATGAACCCCTCACTAATTTTCAAAATTAAATACACATATGTACCATTTTTCCTTCGAAAAAAAAAAAATGAACAGACCATGTAGCCTAAAGACATTCCCTAATATGAGGGACCTCTGTATGAGTTGCTCTAAAATAATTCCATCGAAAGCTCTAATCCCTGTTTACAGCACACACCCACACACACGTCTGTCACAGAGCTCTGTCAATAGATTTAGGTGCTCAAATATTTACCTTTCATCTCTAGTGTTTTCTCACACTGTCCACTGCACTGTGATCGTGGTTGCTATAGAGTCCTGACACCGTCAAAATATTACCTCGAGTAAATGTGAAGTATGCTTTTAAAAAATCTTTGCTTGAACTCAAAACTACAGCTTGAATGCATTATTGTACATGCGTGCAAATCTTGATTTTTTTTTTTTTTTTTTTTAATGTCTTAAAGACATTTTGGTGAATGTTGATCAAAGAGATACCAAAAGAATGTAAATGTATATCAGACTAAAACTCTTAGGAATTTAAAAAAGAAGTAGGCTTGGTATGTTTCACACTCATTCACTCACTCACTCACTCATTCACTTGTCTATACCGCTTTGTTCTGAGTCATAGGTGGCCAATTCCACCATGGATGGGGTGCCAGTCCATCGCAGGGCACACACACATACACACACTCATACACTACGGACAAATTCAGCAACGTCAATTAGCTTAATCTGTGTAATCTCCGGAAACCCACCAAGCACGGGGAGAACATGCAGACTCCATGCACACAGACTTAAGGCAGGAATCAAACCCAGACCCTGGAGGTGCAAGGCGACAGTGCTAACCACTAAACCACCATGCTGCCTATGTTTGACCATTATTGCTCAATCCTTTATTACTGTTATAAAATACCATGAAGTACATTTGATGAAAGTTCCTCTATGATACATGTCCCAACTTTGAACTAAAGACAATGTTCTTAACATTCTTTCACAGCAAGATGCCAACAGCAGGTTTAACTCGCTACACACGCAGCACCAAATGCTGAAGGTACGTGTTTTATCTCTCTGTCTATCTGCCTGCATTCCATACTGTACCCGTTCCAGAAAACTTAAACACCCGCCGACATTCAGAAGTGACAGCACACAAACGTAATAAACCGCAAACGTAATACAAATCCGCAGATCTTAATGCAACAATACTACAAACGTAATACATTTCAGATCACAGTTATTACAATGTTTATAAGCTGAACATTTTCATCTTTCCAGGATTATCACATTATTATATTGAAAGCTACAGATTTGTATTACATTTCTGGTGTATTACATTTGTGAACTGTTATAGTGTTAGCAGGTGTTACAAACAGCTTTACGTCAGAGTTACAAAACACTTCCTCTAAGGACTTCTTCCAGAAATGCTGCATATTTTTGCCATTGCAGAAAACATCATCATAGCAACACGTTTTTTAAAAGTCTGCTAATGTGTACAAGTTCCTGAGTGAGCTGTTACTATTGAAATGTATTATAACTAGGGCTAGGCGTTTGGATCATCAGTTTGAGTAAATCAATTGATGACGGATTAACAATGCCTCGTGCATGTGTACATACTGTATACTGTATAATTCARCTAGGATTGCACTCATAAGCATTTATTAACTTATGAACATAGTCAAAGCAGAAGTACTTGTCATTGTAGGCAGGCTAGTATTTACTATAGTACACACACTCTTTGTGACAGATTTTGTGTATCACACTTATCATACTGTAAGATCATTTTTCCTAAAGTGAAAGTGTGTCCACATCTGGAAGTTTTCCCAGGGAGAAAAAAATAGTATAGCAGAGACACAGCTGATGTTTTACACAATCGTGCTGTGAGCGTGCGCAGTTATAGGCATTACACACATTTCTCCGATTTGATGTTTTTCCACTACACAGCATTTGCCCGTGGGTACAGAAACAAAAAAATAATGCAACATGCTGTGTTTTAGGACTTTTTAAGGATTAACATCGTTTGACATTTCTCACTTGAGATGCACAGAAAATCATCTATAATTGATGATGGTTCCTTCAGTAATTATACTGTAACATGTGCATGTGTTTTGCCTTGTAGCCAGAACCAGCTGTCAGAGCTGCTGTTACAGACACATCTGACCAATTAGAATCATGAATTCAACTCAACCAAATCATAATATCTACAATTATGTGTCTCATGTTGTGTGTGTGTTCATTTGCTCGTCCTTGTGCTTGCTTACAGAATCAACATGAAGAGCTGAAGAAGCAGTTCTATTTGCTGCAGGACCAGCATCATGCTCAGGGTGAAGAACACAACAAGGTTCTGGATGAACATCAGCAGAGATACGACCGACTAGCGCAGACTAAAGAAATCGAGATATCTAAACTTAAAGGTATCACCGCTGCTTTCTCCCTCTGTCTCTCTCTCTCTCTCTCTCTCTCTCTCTCTCACTCTCTCTCTCTCTCTCTCTCTCTCTCTCTCTCACTCTCTCTCTCTCTCACTCTTCTACTCTCAATGTATTTTAATTCAATGTTTTTATGATTTAATTTTTTTAAAATAATGATGATCGAGAGATAATAATGAACATAAACCAAGAATGTGCCAAAAGATAATACATTCACATGAAAAACAAGAGGAAATATAAAAACGTATATGTCAAGGAAAAAAAAGATGGGTCTTGGGGTAAGATTTAAATTCATCAGTAGTTGAAGGTGATCTTAGTCTAAAACATATACCGTATTGCACAGTCTAAGGGCAGCAGTCGAGAAGGCACCTTTGTTCACCCTGGTGCTTTAATCATGACCATGGGACAGTTAGAAGTAATCTATCAGT
>QMIH01000403.1:27256-48805 GCA_003987875.1 Clarias batrachus | reverse complement strand
GCTCTTCATAGTTAAGACACTATGTGAATAGTAATTTGTTCAATAAATTAATAAAACAAAAAGGCATGTTCTTGACTTTCTCATGACCTTAAATGGGGTCACAATCCTACCTCTGAGAACCCAAGCATTAGGCACCTTGCACAGTGATGAGTTCAACTTCTGTTTTTCCACTTTGCTTTAAAAGGCTATACGCTACATACCTATGCAAAGATAATTAGATGAACTGTAGGTCAGGAAGATRACATTAAACCTCATGAGCACTCTTTATCCAAAATGCATTACTGCACTCTAATATATTGTGTGTTTTTAGGTYCGCARGATTTTATGCGGCTCTGTCTACCTCTTTACATATTTGTTGTATACAGAGAAACAGATAAAAAGATGTAAGCTTAAGTTTTAGACGGTTTTAACATGTGTATTGTTGAAATATCATTCTTGCAGAAAATTCGTATAATCTGCGGGAGGAGAACCGGCAGCTGAGGAAGGCTCATCAGGAGATCCATGTGCAGCTTCAGGATACAAGGGTAAGGCCCTGAGGCAGTGTGGGTAATGTAGTATAGCAGGACTATGTGAATTATTTGCATAATTTCCAAACTTCTAATGTTACATACTGTACATCAAAATGTCTAATTTCATTCCGTTTACTGACAAATTGTCATCGTTGCATGTTCTCCGTGTTGCATTAAGTTACATAAATAATGTCTAATGTGTGACTTGTTGTGTGTTGCGACTGTAATGGCCTGAGGCTGGCTGACTTGTGCTGATCCTCTCTTTAGCAACAGCACAAGGACTTAAAAGCAGCCCATGATCAGCTTGCATTGACCCTGGAAGACCACAAGAGTGCGCTAGAATTGGCTCAGGTGTGTGTGTGTGTGCGCTTGTGTGTGTGTTCACTACAAAAAGAGACACTGCAGTACTCTTCTAATCTGTTAATCCTGCTAATGCAATATTCTGGCACATAAAACACAGCTTCACAGCTTCCCCTTTTCTTTCTCACCAATATTTTTTCTTTTTTCAGTTCAGAATAACATTATGAACTTGGGGGGGGGGATACAGTATCGATTTTGACAGTGGTAATAACAACAAAAGCAAACCAATAACAGTAAGAATCCAGCAATGATAACAAAAACAATATTAAGTGAGTTCAGATAAATTATGGATAGTTATCACCTACTGTTCYTCCAGCATTGGCATTGCTTTGTGTTTCTCTTTCTTCTGCTTCCGGGCATCATCAAAAGTGAACTTCTGGAAGCTTGAAAGATTTATGATTAGCTGTCAAGTATTTCTGTTTCAGTGAAAACTTTTTTTCTCTTCTTTTTCATATATATTYTTTAAAAAACGTCTGTACATCTGATTCTCAGATTTTTATGCACTTTTCCTTTGTGTATTCAGTGGGCTGTTCTGCCACTAACCTGTCACCACCATCACCAAACTTATAACAATGGTTCATTCATTTAGATTCTGTTAAACAATGAAATGAAAAGCATTAAAAACGAATAACTCAAGCTGTAGGAATATTGGTGTTTATTATGGGGATTGTGTTTTTTTATATGSATTGTAGGTCCAAGTAGATGAGTATAAGCAGCTGAAGGAGACCCTGAATAAAAAGCTGAAGCAGCCTGAAGAACCTCAACATGTAGTGACTCAAAGCAGACAAGGAGATGAGCAGCGGAATAGACAGGTAACACACTCTTACTGAAGTACCATTCTTCACACAACCAATAAGGCACACACATTCACCAGGACACCACGATAAAATCCCAAATCTCCAACAAACACCAATAAAAATCCAACATTCTCCAACAAACACCAAATAACACCAAACCCTCTCAAAGAAACAACACATTCCAACAAGCACATGTCAAACACCCTAAGCTAACACTTTTCAATAAATAAAACCCGAACATTAGGAAAACCCAACACTGTTCAAYAAGCAATAACAAAAATTCTAAACTTTTCAACAAACTCCAATAAAAACGCAATACACTCCAACATACATCAGTAGAAAACCCTTTCAGTTAACGCCAGTAAAACGCAATCTCCAACCAAAACTTCAGCATACTCCAACAAAAAACAATCACAGACAAAAAACAACAACATCGTCCTACAAACACCTATAAAAACCAAGCACTTTCAAATAAATACCAGTATATAAACCCAATGCTTTCAAAGAAAAACAGTAGAAAAAACCCAGGACTCTCTAACAAAGACCTCAACATTAAACTGGAATCAAATCTTATTCMCTAAATAAATGCCAATAAAAAGCCAATATTTTTTAAATAAACAYCATTATATAACCAACACTTTCCAACAAATACCAATAAAAGTCCAACACAATTAAAATCCATTATACTCTAACAAGGACAAAACAGACACATTCCATCCAGCACCACTAAACGACCAATTTCAACCTTAATAAAAAGCCAAGTGTTTCCATCAAACCCCAATAAAAACCTAACAATTTTCAATAACCTTCAGTAAAAACCAAACACTTTCCAACAAACACTAGTTAATACATTCTCCAACAAACAGTAAATGGCTAGCTCTTTCCAAAAAAACATAAATAAAAAGCCAAGAAAAATGCCAGTAAAAACCCATCAGTAAAAACCCAATGTGCCATGAAACTCCTGAACAAATCTCAGTAAAACATAAAATACTAAATAATTCTTTAATTCTCTAACACCAAGCCCAGAAATCTCCTATGTACTTATAAATCCTATAAATTCTGCAACAAACACCAGCAGAAATACTTTTTATATTCTATGCTGTTTAATATTGAATATTGCTGTTATATAAATTAATTCCATTTATATTAATAGTTATAGCAGATTTCAGAATGACCTTTGGTGACCTCTAACCATTGATCCTATGCATATTTCGCAATGCTCCATTTTCCTCATCATCATGGACCAGCAGGGGCAGAAAATCGATGAGAGAAGTGTGGGAGAAGCACAGGAAGAAGATTGGAGACATGAAGGCAAGGATCAGCCTCAAACAACAGAACAGCATGAACAGCTTCACCGTGAAGAAGGAGAAGAAGAAGAAGAAGAAGAAGAGAAAGAACAAAATCTGCCTGATGAAAATGCATTAGAGAGAGAGAGTCACATTACACAGCCGGTCAGCTGATTTTGGTTTCTGTCTCGTTATCTGTCCATTTGTTGTTTGCATCGAGACAAATCTCGAGCAGGGAATTGTGTTTCAGGGCTCTCTTTTCTTTAGGGTTCTTTCATCTTTTTCTGCACTAAACTTGTTGTTACTGGCCAGTGGGACAGCAGGGTGTAGATAATTGTTGTAATGATAATAATGATAATGATGTCTCTGTGTGYTTCCAGATGAGTGCTACTCAAGGAAACCACATCAAATCTGCCTACGAGCAGCAGCAGGAAGAGCAACGGCGTTTAGCTGCTCGGCTGGAGGAGGAACAGCGGCAGCTGCTTCAGAGACAGGAAGCACTGCAAAGAGAAAGGGAGGAGAGAGAACGGAGCGAGAGAGAGAGGGAGGACAAAGAACGACTGGAAAGGGAAAGGGAGGAAAGAGAAAGGCTGGAGCGGGAGAGGGAGGAAAGTGAACGGATGGAAAGAGAGAAGGAGGAGAGAAGACGGAGAGAAGAGCAGCAGCACCATGAACAGCAGCTCCAGGACGAACTGCTCAGGTTCTGCACACTTCACATGAATACTGGGAATACATCCATSTCAATACTTATGCATAAATAAWACCCATAAATCTGTAAGGAGCAAGTGTAGTATTTTCCTACCGTGAAGCATTTTATTTAATAAAAAGTGAAAAACCTTAGTGCACAGAGCAGTATCACAAGAATGGCCATTAAAATTAAATTCAAACTCTGTATTAAATATGGTGTGAAGCCTTGCATTCCATCTAGAGTGTATTCTGCCAAGTGTTCCTTGGATAGGCCAAAGATCCACCATGACCATTCCCAAGACAAGGCAGTTGCTGAAGATGGAAAAAAAAAAATTGGTAATTATAATTGTATTATGTTTCTCATTTAGGAAAAAATCAGTGTCTGCAAATATGGAGCCTGGCGCTGTCCACCACGAGGAAGGTGAGTGCTATTAGTGTACACTCAGGATGTACAGTACAGTGCTGATGGATAGTTTTCAGAACCTTTCAGGGGTTCACACACATATTAAAATGCATTCAAATATCTTTTTTTTCAAAGTCATTTTACACTTAAAAAAAAAAAAAAAGAAGAAATTTCTCACTTTCAGACTGAAAAGTATTCAGACTCATCACTTAGCCCATGATTAAAGCACATTTGGCAGCATTGACAGCCTCAAGTCGTCGTGTAAAAGGTGCTACATGTTYGGCACACCTTTCTTTTGGAAGTTTCTTCCATTCATCTAAGGAGAATTATTCAAGCTTTACAAGTGTCAGTGCACAGCCATTTTCTGGTCTCGACTATTGCATTTGGGTCGAGACTCTGGATTACCCCAGGACTTTCACAGAGTTGCTCTGAAGCCACTCCTGTGCTTTCTTGGTGGTATGCTTTTGTTCGTTGTCTTGTTGAACTATAAACTGTTGCCACCACCGAGTTTGACGGTAGGGATGGTTTTAATAAGGTCATGCACAGTGCTCGATTTCCTTCACAAATGGCTTGGGGAGGTCTGTCTATCATTTAATCTTTGTCTCATCAGATAACTGGATTTAGCTTCACATGGGCTGAGGGTCAAACTCCCAGCAGGCTGTCATGTGCCTTTTAGTGAGGAATGGTTTCTGTCTGGCTGCTYGGCCATAGAGTCCCGATTGGTGGAGTGCTGCCCTGATGGTCCTTCTGTAAGGCTGTCCCATTTCCTCCTGAGAACTCAGGATCTCATTTATAATGACCCTTAGATTCTCGGTTATCTCYCTGACCACAACCCTTTATCCCTGATAACACAGTCTGGTTGGGCGGCCAGGTCTGAAAAGACTGTTATTTGTTTTAAATCTCTTCCATTTGAGAAKGATGGAGGCCATGCTACTCTTGGGTACTTTCAATGCTGCAATTTTCTTGTATTCTTCTCCAGATCTGTGTTTTGACACAGTCATGTCTCATGAGTCTAGAGATTATTCTCTCGACTCCGTGTCTTTGTTTTCACTCTCTGACATACACCAGTTATGGTGACATCTTATACTGTGTGCGCCTTATAGTGTGCGCCTTTACTAATTCTGTCAGATGAATGCAATTAGGCCCAGGTGGACTTCAGTCAGGTTGTAGAAGCATCTCAAGGGACACTTAAACGTGTAGGATGTATCAGAGCTCAACTGCAAGTGTCATAATAAGGGGTCTGAATAGTTAAATMAATGGGAGATTTGACAAAACACTGCAAACAGCTGTTTTTCCTWGTGGAGTGTGCTAAAATAGTCCTCAGACAGTGCATTTATTTTTMTCTCTGTTTTTGTATATGTAAATGAGTTACTGCCGAGCTTCACCCCAACAGAAAACAGTAGAGCTGGGCAACAAGCTGGCGAAGGGTTTCTCTTATTTGAGGTCATTAGGGGGTGAATTTAAATGGCTTGTTTATGCCTCAGATTATACAAAATCATTTTTTAAAGTTGTTTTATGCAGATACCCACTGGAGACCCACGCGAACGTGGAAAAATGACTTAAAAGTGACTATTGTATAATAAGTGCCCTTTAATGCAGGGACAATCCTCACTGTTTACCGCCACAACTGAAAGCAAATGGCCACTGACCACACTGTTCACTTCTTTACCATAGAGATTCGATTGTTTTACTGTCTAGCACCCTCAACCCATCCATTTCATCCTTAATCCAGTGTTTGGCTACAACTCACTAAAATGTAGGTTGTGTTATTAATCAACCCCCTTGATCTAGACTTACTAGAGCGACTTCCAAGTCAAATCAGGTCAATACAAGTAGGTGCTACACATTAACAATATAAATGAACAAACACTAACCAGCTAATTAAGACAACTAATTAGCTGGCTAGCTGAGACAAAACAATTTAACACAATAAATTATGCAGTGCCGGTCCCAAGCCCGGATAAAATGGGAGGGTTACGTCAGTAATGGCATCCGGCGTAGAAACCTGTGCCGAGCTTCTGTGCGGACCGGGTGGCCCGCTGTGGAGACCCCTTGATGGGAGCAGCAGAAAGACAGCAACAATAACATCTATGCACTATACAAAAGACAGCAAAAAGACAACATAAAGTGCAAAAAAGATTTGACATCTCGAAAACAGCACGTCACAATGCAATACTCTGTGCAAGGGACATGACTGCACTGATAAACCCTTATGCTGTGTGATCCTCTACTGTTATAAGCACCTTAAACTGCTATCTCKGTTTCTGCTTTTGGCGAAGCAGTGTGGCATACCAACACTGTGATGTGATTTATTGTTTTTTATTTTTTTTGTGTGTGTGTCTTTATTGATAGATTGATTGATGGTTCAGTGCCTGTTCATTTTAAATCTAAGAAAAGATTTCTTTTAAGATTATATGCCTTCTGTGGTCTGTTGGATTTAGTCCTTTATCTCACAAGCAGAAATGCACAGATCATGGGGACCTGGAATTGAGAAACTTTTACTATTCTATATTCTATTAAGACTGAACCTGAAAGGTTATCATCAGTATGTTAAATGACAGTAAATGTGGTAATAATTTTCTTTTCTTTCTGTTTAAAGAGAATAATGGCAACCACGAGGAAGAGCAGGATCAAGAGGAAGRCAAGCAAGTGCATCATGAAGAGGTAGGCGTGCCATCTAAACACACACACATTAAGCACAAATGAATGGTTGCTCACATAGCTGTAAACTGGTGTAAAGTTGAAGGCATGCACAGCACAGTGTAGCGTGTTCTCATTTGCACGTTATAAACGCACTTAGCAAACCATGGAGGCGGACATCGATCCAGCAGACGATCCCAACAATCAAGGAGAGGACGAGTTCGAGGAAGCTGAGCAGCAGATCCGTGAGGAAGAGGAGGAAGATGAGCCGGTGGTCCCCGGACATGCTAATCCACCCTTAATGAAAGAGAATCAGCAGCAAGCTCATGCTGATGAACAGCTGGTGGTGAGTGGAATGCAATTTATCTGATTACGTCCTAATCTGATAATTATGACTTGTACGTATTTCCTCACACTTTTTAAACCTCATTTCTATAATTGTTTGATTCTGTAAAGTGCTTTGCGACAGTGACCATTGTTGAATTTCAAAGTCTGACTCGTTTATTTCACTGTCAGCCAATGAAAATGGATGGAAAATGCTTGATAAGGTTCCAAACATAACCTTTTAAAATCTCTAGAAAAATGCACTTCGTCATTCAGGGGAAGTACATTTGAAATTAAAACAGCTGGAACAGTAACAGATACATTTTGGAGATCTTTAAGACTTATGCAAACWTTTTTTTTAATGAACTTTTAGATAAAGACATAATATTTACAAATTACAAATTACACTTTGTCCATCTGTCAACAAGCTTTTGTATTCCCTCGTTAAAAATGTCTTGAATGAGCCATGAATTCACATTTCAAAGTGAATCAAAAGTGAAGTGAATCTTCGTCCTCGTGCATTCAGGCGATCAAACAGGACTATAGGCAGGATGCTGTCTTTAGATAGCGTTTCATTTTGCTGCGTTTAATCTGAGGTTTAGGCTTCAGCTCTTCAATAAGCATGTCACTATAACTAGCACTTTTTATTTTGCCTGATAACGTTCCAATACCGGCCCTTGGGAATCCATTTTCCAGCTGATTGTTGAAGTTTGTTTGCAGATATCCAAACGCTTCTGTTTATTCTCTTCCATGAGTTGTTTCAGCACCAGGTTTTGCTCACACAGCAGTTACAAATGAACTGATGTAACACATTCACACCTGCATAGCAGTGACCGGGGAGACTGTAGTCTGGAATGGAAAGCAACGATAAGACAGTGCGGCCAACAGGCGTGTTAATATAACCGGAGCACAGATCATTTTTGACTTTTTTGGGGGGGGGGGGGATTTTTCCCAGATTTTCTCCCTAATTTAGTCGTGTCCAATTCCTCCCCGTCACTAGGGGGCTCCCACATTAAGGCTACTACTACCACTCAGTCGGGAGTCGGGAACTATCACATGTTTCCTCCGAACCATGGGACGGCAGCTGACCCCATCTTTTCGAACCGCTCGCTCATGCACCGTTGGGGGCGGCGTAACACACTCGGAGAACAGCGCTATCCACTCCTTCCGCTTGCGTGACCTCATTGGCTGTAGAGCGGTGATTAATGGGAATGTGTGTGAAAGCTCAGATATAATGTTGATGGGATTCGATTTGAATGTCCATGAGACCACGTTATAAAGCAATACGTTTTTGTTACCCAGAAATGGAGATGAATTCATATTTGCAGGTTGAACCAAAATGATTAAACTGAGTTGTGTGTGTTCGTACAGATGGCCGGAAACCCAGACCAGCAGGAAGACAATTTGGAAGAGCAATATCAAGAAGAAGGAGAAGAGGAGGTCTTTTTCTTTCTTTTAATGTCTCTCTGTCTCTTCCTCTCACACACATACACACCTAATAAGCGACCTTGGMATTCGAGCTTTTCTTTCTGTCCTCTCAGGCTCAGGAAGATCTGGCTGTGGGGCAAAAACAGGGAGGGAGAGGAGTGGAAGAGGCAGATCCTTATACAGAGGATAATGGAGATCAGGTACGGTGTGTCACCAGCTTTGTTTTGGAAGGTTAAACATATTCTATACCACCATGAATCTTTCAACAGTACTTTTGAGATAACTTTAAAAGAAATAGAAAGTAGTTTGTATTACTCTGAAATTCATTTATAGGATTTTAATGGTATCCTTAGTGCACGCCTGTCTGTGTGTGTGAGTAAGTGAGAGAGAGAGAGAGAGAGAGAGATACAGGAAAGCTATTAGTGTAACTGTAGACACAGTAGGCTGAAACGGAGATTACTTTTTTCTTTGAGGTGTCTGCTTACTGCTCCCTCACTCCAGTGTTTTCCTTCCTCTCTTTTCTTTTCTAAAAGCCATTTTTGGTTTCTTATATGAGGGGTGTTCAATAAAACCAGGACTGTTACGAGATACAAAAACGACCTTTATTTCTCTATACAATCCCCTGATACACTAAAGCACTTATTCAAGAATAAAAATTCCGCAAGAAATTCGCATCGGCATACGAAGCATTTTCGACATACGAAGAAACAAACAAAGTTGCGTACGTCCAGGCAGCGTTCAAAACTTTTTTTTGAATTTGCAAGCTGTTTCGAAAGATTCAACCCACGATACCAACGTTGTCTTCGGCGTGCGTTCAAAAGCTACGCGATTTTCCGTGATTTTTATTCTGTAATGTTGGTAATATTTTTGGGTGGCTGGAACAGGTTAACTGCATTTACATTATTTATTATAGGTAATTTCGGATTCAATACTAATGTTGATCTTAAGTACTCGCCTCTAGGACTAATTAAATGCGTACCGCTCCGTTAGATACCTTTTGCAAGTAGTAATGTTTTGTTAGTTTTATAATTTGGACATTCCTGGTTGTTGTATCAACATAAATGTGGAAAATGTGGCTTGTGTGTGCGTGTGTAGGATGATGGTAGAGAGCATGATGGCGCGGGGCCTGAGAAACAGCCTGGCAGAAGACCTAATGAAGAGGAGAACTACGAGGAGGAAGAGGAGGAGCCAGAGGAAGAGGCCAATCACAGGGCAGAGATGTGAGACTTATCCTTGTGTACTTTTATTACTGTACCAGGATTAAACGGTTTGAAGCGTCGATTCCACTGGAACGATCGCCTTCTTTCGCGGTGGGACACCCTCGAGCTGGACAAACTAGACTGATCAAAATCTGCTGATCTGGTTAAATATATTTCTGTTCACTGTGCCTTTTTTTTTTTTTGCTAATAATTATTGTCTGAACTCTCTTTATACACTGTAAAAAACTGTTTTTTTTTTTGCTAATTTGTAAATGGAGAAATCTGAAATCGTTCTGTTTTTAAGCAGAAAGGTTAGATTTATAGAACATGCTGTAGACAGAGACTTTATGATCAGAGTGCCATTTTTAAAATATCACATATTTATATGCTTATATACTGTATGTCCTGTAATTTTTTAAACCTTGTTATATGGCTGGATGTCTCTGAAAATGGACCGTTCATCTTTATAAGAGTACTGTTACTGTCACTACATGAATGTTTTGTAATTGTTGGCAAGTGGACGTGGCTCCTGATATTTTTTAAAATTTTATCTTTATATGTTTTGAATAAGTTTTTGCGGGGATGAATTCATATACGTAAAGAAAATATTCAGAGCTCCTTCAAGTGTAGATCCACTTGGATTGGAGATATTTGAAATAGAAATTTGAATGTTTGAAATTTGAATCGTCGACTTTTGAACTGTTGGACTTTCTTTCTTATTATATCAGATAGTGTTGTATGTTGGATTCGGATCATACCAAATATTTACTACAGTTACTGTGCAAATATGGCTGTCAAGTCCCAGGACAACGAATGAAAAGGCTCAACTTCATGGTGTGTTCATGACTCTCAGGCCTTGATTTACCAAAACGTCTCAAATAATGCGTGTGTCCTTTGTTTATAAGGTAATAATTATTTAGCAAAATTTATGCATAAAAAAAAAAAAAAAAAAACCATGTAGTCCGAGAGTCTTCTTTTCCATACACAGCTCACTGTCAGATGTTTTAAAGTTGGAGTGGTGCAGTAAAAAAAAAAAAAAAAATGAAATATCTAACACCTGTTCAGTTATTGAATCTCAAAAGGCTGAAATCTAATAGAGGTAATGTAAGCATAGTCTTAATTAAAATATTTCTTATTTAAAATCAAACATCTTTTTAATAAGGTAATTTGTCCAAATATTTGATGTTCGCATAGATAAATACATTTGCATACAAAATGTGTAAAAAAACAAACAAACATTTAATTGATTACTTTTTTAATCAAATCATATGACGCAAGTTTGTGAAAATCTATTCACACTCTCCCGAGTTTAAACCCGGTTGCCATAGAAGGTGTGAGTGTGTAGTGAAGATTTGATTGGAAATAATATTTAGTCATTATTAACTTAATAAAATGGAAACCTTAGAAATAACGTTTATAACGCTTGGCTGCCAATTAATCTGCGCTTCATAAGCAACTTATAGGTTTACTAGTTTTGTTTTAGTAAATCGGGGCCTGAGTGTTTCTGATAAATTATACATTGCAACAAAAAAAAAAAATGGGTAGGGAAAGGCCTAAAATTGGTAGAGAGCATAAAGATTGGACTTTGGAGCAATGGAAAAGGTCCTGTGGTGAGAGAAGAATGAGGAATTGTTTTCACAAAAGTTTGTACAGCCTTTTTCTTTGGCCACATGGTCTAGCCTTATTTCTATTATCACTTAAGGTGATAATGAAATATACTGTATGTACTGAGAAAAATATATTCCACCACAGCTGTTGATGTTTTTCACTGCTAAAGTGCAGTATCAGTACTGTGACGGATTTGTGTTCTGTCCATGCTGTATTCCTGCCTCGCTCTCAGTCCTCTCAGTACAGGCTCTATGTCTGGAGTGTTACTGAAGATACATGAATAAACTAGAGACTGTACGCTTTCACTGTTGTTAGCCTTGCAAACTTTAGACGGCAAACATATCTTGGCTAAAGGAACGTTTACATTGAAATKTTTATTCCGCCTTCAGTTTTACGCAAAAGTCTTTGCTCCGATTGAATTACACTAACGACATGAGTACAACAAAMATATATGCACAGTATTGCAGGATAATATGAATATTAAAAAATGCATCAGAAGAGAAGTATTCCTTAATCAGAGTGGCAGTTCTGTAGAGCTATAAAACAAGAAGCATTTTCTTCATGCTGCTTTCTGGATGTGCGTAAATTCTGCACAGTGTTGCACGTGTTAGATGCCATTTTGGTCACATAGGAAGATAATCACAGTTTTGTAATAGATAATACAACACKTAAGGTACGTGCGAGATAACTGTGCACAGATATTTGAACCTTATTGCGAAACTACACTGCCTAATCTCATAGTAACTACTCTGATATTCTTTTCTTTTTTTCTTTTCTTTCTTTTTTTTTTTTGGTGTGATCTAAGTTACTGTTTTGTAAAGATGTTCTGTTTTTGGGCTTTTAAAAGTGTCACTACCAATTATTGTATTTATTTTGTCAAGTATAATTATTTCTGTTATATGAAGAAAATTGCCCACGTTGCTGACATGAATTTTTAGGATTTTTAGGATTTTTACCCATGAATCCAACACATTTGTTTTACTGATATTGCAAGAACAATCTTTTAGGTCCAAGTTGATGTATTTAAAATACACTGTATTAAAATAAGACACTTTATGTGAAGAGAAAGTGTACTCATTTCTTTCCAAAGGCTAGAGGTGAAGGTGGCAAGGTGAATACTTCGAAGGAACCAGAACAGTTCTGGTTCCTTAAAATTCCTTTCTTTATAAAGATCCGAATGAGCCACCATCATCAGTGTTAACTGRATTGAAGGAATTACCTCTAAAGCTTGATCAGTCATGAATACTGTAAGTTATGGCTACAAGAYGCAAATATAGCACTGCATGATGCTCATACACTGGCAATAAAATAAAAGGAACTGATTATATTCTGTAACTGCATACAGTACTTACAAAGGAATGTCAAATTAAAGGAAAGCCAGTGGTGCAGATGTGCTGTTGGAGGTTTGTTCTTGCTGGCATAGTTTAGGTTCCATTTGTCACCTTTAAGAGAAAATGCCCCTACAAATCAGTCCAGATTGATTTCAATTAATMAAMGTTATTTTATTGCTGCCCCGTACTAAAAGGTCCCTACTCTAGGAAAACCAAAGAAAACGGCCAGTCATAACCCAAAAAGGTCTGACGTCAAGTGACCATCAACTGAACTTGGCTCCATTAGCAATAAAGCAAGTAGCACATTTTAAATGAATAATGCTTTATGAACAGATTTGTTTTAGCTCAATCGATAAACAGCCACATTGTGACATCTACAGATTGCTCAAAMAGTCTRGATCCATTTGCAAGGAATTCTGCAATATATTTCTTTTTCATTTCGCTCCCGGGATGGCTTTAAAACTGACAATAGAAGATTCCAATCATCCATCTTCAACCGGTTATCCAAAATCGGGTCACGGGGGTAGCAGTTCCAGCAGGGAACCTCGAACTTCCCTTTCCAAAGCCACATCAGCTAACTTTGACCTCAACAGATGTTCGAGTATCTTTCCACGCAAAGGAGTGGCGGCTCAACTCTGAGCTTCTAATGGATAACTGAGCTTCTCATCCTATCTCTAGGAGAAAAGCCAGCTACCCTTCGGAGAAAACCCATTTCGGCCGCTTGTATTCGCGATCTTGTCCTTTCGGTCATGACCCAAARCTCATGATCATAGGTGAGGGCTGGAAYGAAGATCGACTGGTAGATTGAGAGCCTCACGTTTTGGCTACACTCTCTTTTCATCACAAYGGTGCGATTCTCCGGCCAACCTCRCGTTCCAATGTTCCATCACTCGTAAACAAGACCCCGAGATACTTAAACTCCTTCACTTGGGATGACGACTAGCTCCCCACCTGGAGTAGAYGATCCATYGGTTTCCTGCTGAGAACCATGGCCACAGATTTCGAGGTGCTGATCCTCCTCCCTACCGTTTCACAATCAGCTGCAAACCGATACAGCAAGCGCTGCAGGTCACAGACTGGTGAAATGCAGCGATGCAATCCTGCAAGCCCACCAAAMTGGAWACCYTCTCCTCCAYGGCTGCGCCTTGATATCCTGTCCATGAAAATCACAAACAGGATTGGGGACAGAGCACAGTCCTGGTCCAGGCCAACACAGACCGGAAACACTGACTTACTGCTGAGAATCCGAACACAACTCTCACTTCAATTGTATTCAGCATATACACAAGTGCCACAAAGTCAAAGTCTGTCAATTTCTGCATTTGTTATGATGTACTGTATATTAGTATTTAGCAGGTACAGCATATCACTGGTTATCCTTTCAAATACCAACCAAGGGACAACAGAAGTGTGTGGAAGTGGAAGTGTATATCCTTTCTCTCAGCGTCCTCGGTGTCCTAAATTGTCCCACGTCCTCGGCTTGTGTTTCAGTGGAACTGATACCGATACCGAATTTTCTCCGAAGTGCGTATGAATTAATGAAGCACCGTTGAAAGGATGAGCTGCTGTCATGAAAGGCACACTGCTCAATTGTGTGGAGTGGTTTAAACACTTTTGAACAGCAAGGATAATGTTTTGAGCTTCTTTCCGCGAGGTCTTACAAGGTTGGAGACGATTCGGAGCTCTTGATATATTCATATACTGTACATATACTTGATTCAAATGTACATTCAGGATCATGATTYATGTCCTCCATAGATGGTAATGGTGAACTCCTCTGAACACCACCATATACTGGATAAACCYTCCACCACATCASCAATAGGTTTTCTGAAGAGTAGTTTTGAGGCTTAAATGTTGGAGCTCTGTTCGTCGCCATATTGGAAGGATCTGACTTTGACTGAACCGCAGTTATTACTTGATGGGTGGAAATGAACAGAGCCTGTCGGTCGGAACATGTCCACTCGCCTAAATTACCACAAGCTAGCTATCTTAGCTTTAGATTAGCTAAAATGCCGATTTGGCTAACATTAACTTCTATGCTAACATTAATCTGCATTTGATTGAACTGTCATCCACACGTTACACATCGTCCTGTGTCAACTTTTACATTTCTTGGCCAGCATTAAGTTAAATTACGATTGAGGTTAGCTGGTTAGCTAAAGTGATGCAGAGCAGACATCTAGCAGTTTGACGCCTGCGTTGCATAAAAATTCACCCCGGTACAGTTGTCGTGAGCGGAAAGTCAAGCTATGGACATGAAGAAAAAGGTGGAGGTGTAAATGGTTGAGTTTTGGAGATGGACTCTAGTAGTCATTCGAAGAACTACACATTTTGGCATATTTGAATTGGCCTCATTTGCCCCTTGGACGCCACATGAAACAAGATGTTATAAAAAAAAAAAATGCAGCACCTGAACGTCACCAAGCATCACTAGAACCATGTTGAGTTCCTGACTGTGCGCATACAGTACACAGTCAAAACACCAATACCCACTTTAAAATATAAGGGTGGACCATTGTTACTGTTTTTTTTTTTTTGTCTTTGGATGCTTTACTAATGTTCTCTGGTTTTCTGCTCAGACTCCGTCAGAGATTCTCATCAACAAAATATTTTCTGAATGAATTGTTAAATGTAGGAAGGGCTTCTAAGGAATCATAATTGTAATGACTAGCAGATAAACTGGTTAGATCTTGGAATTGATTGAAACAGGCTGAAGGTCACATCAAGTTAAAATGTCTTTCTTCCTGTTTCATGCATATTTTAAAGTGGAACTATTATGCAAAATCCACTTAGCCACTCGGATGTGTCACCAGTTAATCTATAACTTTTTCCATTTTTGTACCGGCCAGAGTTTAAACAATCCTATTAGATTTTTTTCCCCAGTTGTGGCCTCATATAAAACCATCCCCCACTGTGGTTCTCAATTCTCCTGTCTTCTGGTGGGGAGTGGCTTAGCTGTAGCAGTAGTAATGTGTGTGATTTGGTCGGTTTTCATCTATTTATGCAAGGTCAGATAGCATAGGATCATTATTAAGTAAAATACAATATGAGGAAACTGACCAATTAGTGTAAAATTATTAGCATTGATTGGGACACAGGGCTCTGATATGGATATTATGATTATAAATGTTAAACAGAATCATAGAATGGCTTATTAAATTTAAATACTCGTGGTCTAACTTTTTCAAACCAAAATCTATCATAATATCATGCTTACATGATTTGCTTGTTGCTTCTTGTTGACTAACACATGATACTGAAAGTAATTACTTTGACAGGATGCAGACGGTAAGAAAAAATAGATTGCTTTAATTTGCAATACAAACTGACAAATTATATACAAACAGTGCATTATCATTTCTTGTACAGTACAATAAAATAGAGCATGGCTTTTGCTGCTTTCTCTTCATTAGGCTGAATATCCTGTCTTAAGATCTGCCAATGTCACAGAATGATGCAAAGCCTGGAGGATTCTGGGAAGGGAGGCACCGAATCTTCTGGCAGCTTAGGGATGCCATCCAGGACTTTGAGTTTTGGCAAATAGAAGAACACACTGTAGATGGACAAAAATAAGATTGAGGTCACTTCCACTGAATCAGATTATACTGTATATAGAGTGGAAAAACACAAATGTACGCAATGACGGCCCAAAGCTAGCCAACAAATTCTGCCTTTGCATTTTTGTTAAAATAAAACTCTTATTGTATAAATAAAAGGGATTTAACAGAGCCACAGAAGGCTATTTTAGAGCTGTTGTATGATAGTGCTAAATTGTCAAATCGGTTTTGGTAAAACGGTGTTGATTAATTTCCTATAACAGCAGTGCTGACAAAAGTTCTGGCTGCTTGGTTTAAACACTATATGACCAAACGTTTGTAGACACATGACTTTAGATGCCCTTTGCTGTTATAATAACCTGCACTCTTCAGCCACAAGAGCATTTGTGAGGTCAGGCACTGGTCTGTTTGCAGGTCACTTGAGTTTTTTTACTCCAACCTTGGCAAAGATCCTAGTGGACCTTACTTTGTGCACAGTGCTTCTAGCTTCTATAATGTCCTAATACGCACTAAAAATTGTTGCAGGTGTTCAATCAAATGCAGATATAATATAATGCAATTTAAGACATTTCCTTAAAACATGTTTTGGGTGACATTAATTAATTATTTTCCTTTAACAGACCTTTTTTTCTTTACTTGTCAATGCAATACTAAAGAATAAACCTTCTCACATGAAATATGAGGAAGCAGGATTATTGTGTAAAAACTACTTGAAGCATTAACAAAAGTTCGCTTTTCTTACCGTGAGCGATAGTCCTCCAAGAACTCACAGGGGTTATGTCTGAGGGTAAGTGTGTGCAGCGGTGTGTGTTCCAGCAGCTTCAGTTCTGCCAGGCTGCTGATGTTGTTCTCAGACACACACAGGTGCTCAATTGCAGGAATCTTTGGCAGCTGAGCGAGAGACTTCAAGTGATTCCTGTGCAGGTTCAGGCTTTTACATCTATAGAAGATAAAATGAGCACTGATTTCGACTGTGGGCAAAACGTATGTATGATATGATTTTCATTCATTCCCAGCTTACTAATTCTCAATGTTTAATTCAAACTTTGCCCTTGAACCTATTTAGTTGTGTGTTGTTTCACACAGTTGTCATTTTTTGTGCTATACAGTATGTAGTAATTGTGTACTGTGTGTTTCCCTGTGAGTCTACGTACAGGATACACATTCCCCATCTGCTAAAAGCTAGGATACGAAAGAAAGCACTGACTAAATTAACCTCAACACACACGCAACTATATGGTGCATTTGACTAGACGTCATGATTTCTGACATCTGACCAGGAAAAATACGTAAGGTGTAAGGTGAAACAAGACATAATTCCATGTAAGTCGAATGAATCATTTCACAATCACACACACCTTGGCAGTCGGATGAAACTGAGGTCGCACAGTGCATTGTCCACCAGCTGCAGGCGCTCTACTCTGATCAGCCTTCTCAGGATGCGTCTGAAATTTTCCAGCTGATACGCATCTCCCAGATCCTGGTAGGACAGATTCAGTTCCTATAGACGAAATCGAATTTTATTCAACCCTGACAGGAGAACCTTAGAATGTATGACCACTAACTAAACTGTGTACTCTCAGTGATGTTATCTGTAGACTCTACTTGCTGTACAAAATAAAGCAATAAACATTAGCACTTTAGATGCATCCTGTAGTATTACATGATAAGGAAATATTGAAATCTAAATTTTTAAGTCATCTTAAGCTAATGTTGGTGGAAATGCTACAAAATGACAAAGAACATTGAATGTCAACCTCTTGCAAAAAGTGATGAGGTAAGCATACTGCAGACAGATGTTCTACATAAAGATATGGAGGSWCTATAACTCCTGTATGCCWGTGAATGTGTATATCCAGCATTTTCATCATACTTTCTTAAGAATATTCTAACAGCAGTTCAGTATACTATTTATTTTTAATGCAATCTCAGGATTAATATAGACCTGCAAACCCTGAAGAAAACAGGTAAGGGGTAAAAGTAAAAAAAAAAAAAAAAAACCTGCAGTAAACAGTAAATAAAATAACAGTGCAGTTCTGCTATTTAACTGATATATTGATCATTGATCCATGTTAATCATGTACATAACAGTAGATCTTTCTATCCTTTTGGTCCATATTGGTCCATTCTTTGTCTCATCAACAAATCAATTCTTTGCATTGCCTTTGCGTTTTCCTCTATTTTAAAACAATGGCATCTCTAAAGCATATAATTAAATTATGTTAATAATACACCAATCTGCTATGATAATAAACGCCATGTCTYATGTCAAGACAACACCTTCATTTCTTTGTCATGTTTCTCAATTTCCTTCGCATTGTGKCATYGTGGCATTATCCTGCTAAAATATATCACTGGGGTTAGGGACTACCTCTACCATAAACTTCAGCTAAGTGGTATGTCTCGAAGTGACATCCACATAAATGCCAGGACCCAAGGTTTCCCGGCATGACATTGCCCAGAGCATCACACTGTCATTTARACCCATCACAATTTGGCTCGTGTCAGAATCAATCACATCCTTATGCTTGCCCATTTTTCCTGTTTCCCCATATCAACTTTGAGAACTGACTGCTCACATTCTGCCTAATACAGYATATATCTCACTACTTGACAGTTGTGTAATTAGACAATCAATCACACTGATGAACTCAAAATATTCTCCATTTATCCTGACACACACAAAAAAATCACCCTGCAACTTTCAAGCAGGACAACTGAGTTGAGATGAGGGGACAGGCCAAAGGAATATTAATGATAAATGGGAAGAAAGGTACAATAATAGGCAATAGTGGAGAAGTTACATAACASCCAAGTGCATTTCAAAGACTTTTGACTTTTTTGATTTTATTAAGAGATACCATGCAGCATCATATGAATGTTGGCGGCTCTGCTAATAGCATCTAGGAAATAACATGAAAATRAGGCATGAATAAAATAAAGCCACATATAAATAAATGATGATATAATTAAGCAATATCACAAGAGAAGGAATGCTCTTGTACTGAATATCAGCATGGCTGTGACGTCATGTTATCAGGTATCACAGCCATRTTGTACGTGACCATGAGACTGATATTGCTTTTATGCCACAGATTAYGATTTGTTCATTTAACCACTGATTTTGCTCTGCCAACACATATCWTTCTGTGCCTGGCGGAACTACTGTAGTGTTAAGTAGGCGGCTGACAGTTAGATTGATGAATGATTGTTAAAACACCTGTGATGCAGCGTGATACATAWAGTTAAACGCCCAGTGCTGTTATGCTCTATACAGTATCACCACTCATGGAATGCACAATCTGTTATAGTAATGATTTTTATATCTAAAACTGAATAAAGTGCTAAATAAAGAAAGTTTTTAGAATTTGAGTGTATAAATATATAGTAATGAAAAAAAGTTTGTACACATCCATGTCATGGGAAAACGAACCTGCCTTGTGTTTTCATTTATCTTGAGAAAGTTCCATCTTTTCCCATGAATTTATTCTTTGAGGCTGTTTTTCTAACTGCTAAAAAGCACATATTCAGAGTGACATAAAGAATATGTGTGTGTGTGTTAAACATCTCACCGTACAGTTTTCCCAATTCTCCTGCAGCCTCTCCTCCCATGTTTGCTTGTCATGTTCTTCCCTCTTCCTCCTGCTACTCCTGTTAAAGATCTGCTGATTCCTAAACGCATGGTCATCTTCTRCAGGCCCTGTTTAATGAGGTAATTTTATTATCTCATAATAATATATTAAATATATGTGGAATATTAAACAGTATTGTCTTCATTTTAAGTAAAATTACATGATGTAGATTAAATTCAAGAAATGGAGAAATATGAACAAATGTTTTACTGTGACTGGCTGGAAAGCTAAAAAATCGGTTGTTTACGTAACAACCTCAGCAGCAACCTCATTTCTCTTGTCTGTTCCAACCACTTAGCCTACAGCATCACCAGTATACTAATCACCGACCTGATCATCTGTCATCATCTGCTCCTGTTTCTCATTCGTTCATGCCTTAAGATGTTTTTTTGTAGGTCACTGTGTGGCTTATCAATCTCAGGTTGTAAGGAATACCCTGCCTGTCTCAAATTTTTAAGCCTAATCAATTTATGGGAAAACACAATATTAATGACACAAATAAAACCATCCCTGTGATGAGCTGACATCAGTAAAACTATTCATTAGTATGTAAACGCTCTTGTATGGTTTAATGATGATGTAATGGTGCAGATCATTTTGACAGCTGAAAAAACTGCTACAACACCCTATAATTTGTAGCCTACTTTGCGGCTCTCGGTGTCCTTTCCTGGACCACTTCAAATACCAGACCATACCAGAAGTACAGTATACCACAGGACCTGCTGTTTTGGAAATCCTCTGGCCTGATCATTTAGCCATCAGGGTTTAATCCTCGCCAAATTCACTCAGATCCTTCAGCTACACATCACACTCATTATACAGTATATCCCCCTCTCTTCTAATACCTAACATATCCCTCTCCCTTAGATAGGTGCCATTTTAACAAGATAATCAATGYTATGATTGATTTATAAAGAATTAAAAGGATTCGAGCTCTTACCCTCTCTGACTCTTGGGCAGGCTAGCTGATCTCCACAAACATCAGATTCCTCAATCTGATGCCATGAAGTAAATCGGAATCGACTGGATGGCAGCTTGAAAGAGAAATCAGGTGGAATAAAGACAGAATGTGACATTTAGTACATGGAGGAATGAAAATCTTGAAAACAATGTGCTGTAAAAAAAAAAAATTGTTGCAGTGGGACCTTGCTCACTTTGTGAAATTGAGTCCCCATACACTCTCAATGCATTAACAATCAGCATGCTTGCAAACTGTGTCTGGTACCCGTAATAACTGTATAAAAAGAGTGTGAAATGGAGGAAATTATTACGCATAGTGTGGCCAACACTTTTCCTCAGACTGCTGGTGAGTGTATAGAATTGAAGAATAAATGGATGGCGGAGTGTGTTCAAAGGGACTGTAAAGCAGGGCCATTCAGACTGTGAGTTTGCGTCCTTTGATTATTAATGATAAAATGGCTATGCACTGGGTGAACCCATTCTAGAGAGGGATCGACTTCACATTTACGGTGTGTCTGAATTCACGGACCAACTATGTCTAGTAACCTGATCTACATGGATGACCCTTTACGCTAACATAGTGTAGCATGACGCTGTACTCAAACCAAACAAACTTGCACTATTTGATGATCATTAGATAATCAACTACAGCTAAATATGTTTTATTTTTTTTTGCACATGTTCTCTAGAAATAAAATTGTATGTTCATTGATTTAAYCTATATATTAGGAGCTTTGATAATCGTTCTAGCTGTGACATAAATTTCATGTTTATACTGATGTGTTCATCTTAATATGTTATAATTTTTAAACTAACCACCTATAT
>QMIH01000403.1:6440-17527 GCA_003987875.1 Clarias batrachus | reverse complement strand
TGTGTTGACTGGGGACGATTTCACTCTACCATGAAGACGGTTCTGGCCTCGGGTGATGTTGACAGCTGTTTCTCTTGAGGACTTGACTTGGCTACAGTCGCTCGATAGTTCAGGACTGGAATTTCCTACAAGTCTACCTGAGCCTTCAATAACTAACTGGACTCCATATTAACATCAACTGTTATACTGAACTGGCTGCCATCTAACACACAGTATAAATGCAGATCAATTCCTGCTTTCTGTTTCACCCAAATGAGGATGAGTTCCCTGTTGAGTCTGGTTCCTCTCAAGGTTTCTTCCTATTGCCATCTCAGGGAGTTTTTCCTTGCCACTGTCGCCCACGGCTCGCTCATCAGGGTCAATCTTATCATTTTGATTCATACACATTCACATTTCATACAAACGTAAATAATTCTTTTGATTGTGTAAAGCTGCTTTGCGACGATGAAAATTGTTAAAAGCGCTATATACAAATWAAAAAAATCAGGTCTGTGTCACATTATGGTCAAATAAATGGAATTAGGTCTCTTCAGGATGAGTATGTGAATGTTGCCYAAGTTTTATTGCRCTCTAATTCTGATGGTATTTCCGTATGGAAAAGTAGTGACTATGCAGTGGTTATATACAGTAGTAATGTTACACAGTAATGATTAATGCCAACCTTTGAGGTGGTAAAATGGTGCCGTTCCTCTMTCATCCTACAGTTGKRGGGCCTTCTAAACTTTTCACCCATTGGCAGGCAACATAGGACCATGTGTGATCTGTTTGTTTAGTATTGTAACAAAATGAAGAAAAAAATTCGGATCTGGATATTTATTAAATCATGCCACTTGTAGAATTGCAATGCAAGCAAAATGAATCGGCAATTTAGGTATGGTGATAATATCTTATCGGGTGGTTCCTGGTGATTTGGATCCCTATTGCGTACTGTTGACTGATGAGCTGTACTGAACTCGATCACTATCCTATGCTATAAGCCAATGATGGAGTGTTTTCACCTGCACTGTATAAAAAAATAAAAAAAAACTGGAAAATGTCCCGACACGCCTAACTGATTTTGTCACAACAAACAAACAAGACGGTTATTAATCATCATACACATCCACAACATAGCTACATCATGACAGTCCAGCTTTCATTCGCTAAAAGGAATATACATGATCCGCAGTACAGATGGTGCATGAGACAGCTTTTCCACATTCATATTTATTTCTGAAATTAAGAATACAGCTGGTGTGTCTCTTATTCAAATCCCAGTACACCAGACAGGTGGTCCGCACGCTGCGTCGCCATGGTAACCCTGCTTCCTTAACTGTACATTCATGGAATCGAAAACTCATTTATAAGGCATGTCAATATTTCAGCAGTACTTCAGCCGACATTGAAGATGGAGGAGAGTGAGGAGGAAAAAGGCGAGAGGGAGAAAGGAGTAAGAGACGACCGCACAACGATAGGCAATAAATATCTACTTTGTAAACACGGCAGCAAATTTACAATAATGAAGAGTGCATACTCGGATGCTGGTGAAAAAAAAAGAAAAGAAATGCAGTTAAATAGCTCAATAAATATGTATAAACGCATGTGCTGCCTTTGCCGTCATGGCCACGGAGACCGTTACGTCAGATAATATTTACAACTTCTGCTCTTGTGGTTAAAGCTGAGAGTATCAAAATACAATCACTTATGATGTAGAGTATAATTGGTGGATGCAGGGTTCTCCCTGTCGAAAACCATGAAGAGGAAATAAAACGGCATTGGCACTCTTTGGGCCTTGTTACTTTTTTTTTTTTTTTTTATCACCGGTGCGTTAAACAGAATCTAAGTCAGGATCAAAGGGATCGACGACCTCTGGGTTCATGACTCGGCCCATGAAGAGGACGGACCCTACATGAAAAGACAAAGATTTCACATTGTAAGTGGGGTTGTTTCAAAAATGAGATGAACTATCAATCAAAATACGCATTGCTTTTTAAGATCTGCTACAAAGAAGTCTATAGCCTCCGGGTTACCTCTGTGCAAAGATGTCTAACTCTTTAAATAGTTCTTTATCAAGTTTACATTACATTAGACATACTTTTATTGCAAACTAAATATTTAAMAGAAATAAAACAGCCATCATTTTTGCAGCTGCAGTATACCTGTCTTCCTGTTCCGGATGATGAAAAAGAAGGGATGATCAGCCATAACCTGAGGGTATAACACCATGGTCCTTGTCAGGGCGATCATTCCTGCGGTAGAAAGTGCAGTACATCTTATTGACTCATTCGAACTGGTGCATTTGTCTCATAGCTTGGTATTGCATAATGACCAAAACAGATCTGGGTGTGTTCGCACTGATCGAGTAGTCTGACCGCAGTCAGTCTTAGCAAAGAAAGCACGAACTGTACCACTCTGTCCCAGTAGAGAAGGTGGGGCCTGTGCGCCACTGTCTGATGTCTAGACGGTCCCAATACAGGAAGTGTACTGAGTTCTTGTTAAGTTCTAGTTAAAGAAGCCCAGTCTTGTCTCTTTTAAGCTTTTAATAAAGCAAAGCATTAGTAAGAAATACCAAACTCTTGTTCCTAAATACAGGAACACTGAGTGAACACCAGGGGGCGCTCTTACAATAAACAAATCTTTCAACGCCTTCACTCCAGTCTCATGATGATGATGATGAGGGTAGGAATAAAAATGTACGTAGAAAAAAAAAAAAGTCACGAACTGCGGGAGGACAGAAAGAGAGAGTCAGAGGGTGCGAAGTGAAACCAGACGGCGTGTTCATCCCGACAGCAAAACSATGTGACTGCATTTTAGCACAAATGATATACACCTTTCAACACAAAGATGTCACAACAATCAATCGGGTAATTGTCTGCACGATTGACGCGCTGTGGGTGAAACCACGGCGATCAGCAATATATTCAACCCCGGAACACTAACGTGATGTGTTTCGGCTGGCCTTATGACMGAGAGAAGAAAAGGGAGGCAGAGGAAGAAGAGGCAAGAAGGACAAAGGAAGACAAATGAAGTGAGAGTGTCTGTTCGTCACCGGTGTGTGTAATTACATTAAAGAATATAATAATGAGAAAAGAGACAGAGGGAGAAATGAATGAGGGCACCTGATCCAGCAGCTCCCTCTGCTCCCTCCTCTGTCACCTCCAGATAAGACTTCTGCACGGCTTTCCCGATGAACAGATCCYTCCGTTCTGCAGATAAGAGCGGGCGGGAGTGGTGTGAAAGGAAGGAAGACAGAAGGTAGGACAGAATGTAAGAGGTAGTGAGGCATGGAGAGATGTGATGAAATGAGGAAGGCAATTAAGGAATGGCAGGAGGCAGGAGAGAGCACGGAGTTAAAGAAATGGATGGGGAATGGGGTCGAGGGAAAGGGGAAAATACAAAGGATGAAAAGAAGAGATGAGAGAATGGACGGGCATGGAGAGGGATGCGAGGATGACATTTCAGACGGAGGGAACATGTAGAAGGAGGGAGAGAGATAGACGAACAAATGAAATGCAAGAACATGAACAGGAAAATAATAATAATAATAATAATAATAATAATAATATGTTCTTTCTCACACACACATACACACACGCACGTACAGTATGCACGAGCACCCAGACACACCTTCTGTCTCAGCGGTCATGGCTGACAGGTCTGCTTCTTTGGTGAAGATGTTCTTGATGCCGAGCTGCTGTAATGCGTCTCTCAGATCGATCCTCTGCTCCACTTTAAACCTGCATCATCATCGAAATCAAATCCGAGGAATACAGTTTGGCTTGGTGTTAAGAATGAGGTTGCACTTCATCATTCTCCTTAACCCAAAATCTACATACTGTACGTGACATGACGGTATTGTGTTGTAGAAATCAGACAGATTTTGAATCARTTGWTTCATTGTTCCTTGGGGCTACACAAGGAATTCAAGTGGGGATGCTGGAAAAGATCTAACGTCCTTTCGAAATCATGAATTTAGTAACCAATTCCAAACACTTCATCTGGTGTGCGTTGTAGGGCTTTGGGTAGCAGTGGGATATGGGACGTATTTACAGTATGAGTATATCTCATTATACATCTGGGCAGTTGAGGGTTAAGGGCCTCGCTCGAGTGGTGGTGTTTGTTTGAACCTGGAACCTTCAGATGAGTAGTCCAATGCCTTAACCACTGAGCTCTTCATCTTTTGGAGTTCCTCCCTTCATGACCATACGCAAATCTATACTAATGTATTATTATCAAATGATTGAAGAAACGAAAAGAAAAAAAAAACTAGCAAACTGGGTGGATCAAAACCCCTATGGATTTCCCAAAACATATTGCATTGGTTGTCCAGAAACCAGTCACACTAGGGTAAAAATACAGTAGCAGATGACTGAAGTTAACCCCCAATTATAATGATCTAGTTAAAAATGTGACTTAAAATTGAATGACTATTCGAAATCCTGGTGAGCGCACTATACTATTCTGCATAGTCCAGTCTCTACGCTCCCTAGCAAACTGAAGTCTTTTTTCCTGATTAAGCTCGCCCATCTGTTTAGTCCCAATCCTGTCGACACACTGCGCATGTGGAAATGCTCTTACGTTTAGTATAAAACACAGCTGTTGATTTCGTTTATGATACAACTACAACCAAGTGAGCTTTGATCAATGTCATTCGTCAATTTTTTTTTTTCCTCATGATTTTTTTTCGTGAAGCTGAGGGTTCCGAACTATCCTCACTCACTCCTCATCTATACCGCTTAATCCTGTATTCAGGGTCACGGGAGGCCTGGAGTCTATCCCAGGAGACTTGGGTCACATGGCAGGGTACACCCAGGACAGGGTGCCGAACCATCGCAGGGCACACACACACACTCACTCATTCACACACTACGGCCAATTTGGAAATGCCAATTAGCCTAACCTACATGTCTTTGGAGTGGAGTGGAAACCCGGAGTACCCGGAGGAAACCCACCAAGCACGGGGAGAACATGCAAACTCCATGCACACRGAGACGAGAATCGAGCCTGGCCGGGGATTGAACCTAGACCCTGGTGGCGCAAGGCGACTAGTGCTAACCACTACACCACTGTGCCGCCGAACTATTCTTCCAGGTAATAATAACGTCTTGGATCATTCATAACCCAGTTCCAATAATTCTACTGTTTTCTTTCTTTGGTCTCTGAAATGGCAACGTTTTTTTTTGGCCAAGCACCAGTTCATTCCTTTCCCCATCATTTGCCAGTATTTAGTTTTTTTTTTTTAAAGGTATTTAGGAATTTTATGTTTTTCTAGCATTAAAAAAATGAAGAAAAAGAGAGTAAAGCCTGGGCGGTTCTAAATCTCTCCTCCGAAATGCAAGTACACCATTTTAGAGAATACAGTATGCGGCTCTTGAAGCTAGCTGAGAAATTAACCGAGCATTAGTCAACCATCAATTCTTCCAGCAGTTTCTGGTGCTAAAAAACAAGTATGTGGATGCCAACAGCGCTGACAGTGACGGCCATGCCGTAAGTGTAATCCTTCTTGTTAGTAATTTGGATGCCAGAAATATGTTTCCAACAGAAATCCAGCTATTACAGAAAAAAAAAAATATTTCAGATATTTGACCTTGCTGTGCATTCGACCCTGTTTGGATCAGTATTCAAAATCTAATCAGTTCGTCTGCAGGTTGCAGATATAATCTGAATAAATCCTACAAACAGTCAACCACCTTTCCTTTTCCTGAGATGCTGCAATAATGAGAATCTTGGCTGAACGACTCGAAACACCATTTATTGCTGTAGGCATAAAAAGACAGGCCACGAGATCACAAGGAGAATTTATAAGGAGTATTATACTGTGTTCTTCCAGCATTAAGTTTACAACCTATCATAACCATATAAACGATCTTAATACTTAAAGTTACACGGATAATGCTTTGAATTTTCCCCAGACGATAACATCACACCCGGGTAAAAGGTGCCGCAGTGAAAAGCAGTTTCACCTGATATCCCACCCCCACCATTTTAAACATCCTTAGTTAATACCAGTCATAGAAAGTACATTACAGGTTAATAGTGAGCTGCCCTATTAAGCTAATTCTGTGTAAAGTGGCATCAAGGTAATCACAATGCAACAGCCTTAAAAAAAAAAAAAAAAAAAAAACCGCACCCAGCATTTTCTATTTTATTTTATTGTGGTTACAGTGGCCATGTCTTGTTGTTATGGCGACAGTGTGCTGTGGCGTGAGTCAGTTTTTGTTTTCTTCATATCAGCAATAAATATGCTTCAGGCAGTGCTTTTTTCATCAAAAATGGTACCGTCTCTATTAGTATTTCTTCTCATGCAGTGTGGGAGATTATTGCCTGTCAGACGTTGGCATCCTATCAGGTGTCAATCATCGGGAATTGTTCCCAATACGCAGTCATGCTTTTGCAAAAACCTGAAGACCAATAACTTGTTTTGCTCATCCTGTAGCCTTCATTTTGAATCTTCAATTATATTTATATTGTGTTTTAATCTCCCCATYATTAACCAACAAATATKCCCATTCCGTTATCAAGGTACCTCACCTGGGCAGGTAAATTTCCACTTTCTGCTTCTTCACGTTACTGGCCCAGTCCTCAATCAGCGAGGCCTTGATGATTGGCTCCAACGAGGCCAGTGGAACCTCCTGTCTTGGCAAAGCGATCATCATGCTCATGTCTTCACCTTCATATGGCATCTCCAGCACCTGATACACTCCTCCTGCCTCTGAGCTTCCATCGCTGAACTCACCTACACAAAARGAGAGTGCAACTTTTAACATACAAGTGAAAGTTATAACACTGATATGTAAGAAAAACATACGGGGGAAAAAAATATATAACAGAATTACTGAATTTGAAAAGGATCACCCCCCTCCATTGACTTGTAAACTCAATCCGGTGAAGCTAACCACCTTCTCAAAGGCACATAAAGCCCTTTGACATTCACCTGAGATCAGCTGTGGTCACTTTGATTAGCTTAGGATGGAAAGCTGGAGTATTTCGGTCCCAGGTGGAGCAACTGAAGCAAATAATCAACTATGGGTGGTTATGCACTGTCAAAAGGTCTCTGGGATAAAGTTGTGTGAGTCAGGAGATTAATACCAAAGAATTTCACAGTCTATTATTAAGAAACGGAAGGTCTTTGGTAAAACAGAGACCCTGCATGGATCAGGACGTTGCTTCAAACTAAATGAAAGAGCCAGGAGGAAACTGGTCAGAGAGGCTCCCAAGAGGCCTACAGCAACTCTGAAGCAGTATATGACAAAAGAGTGCACAAGACAAAAAACTTAACCTTGAAGATGTGATGGTCAGACGAGACCAAAATGTTAATTATTTCCAGAACACCAAACGGCATGTCTGGTGGAAATCCAATTCAGCTCACCATCCAAATAAAACCATTCCTACAGTAATGCATGAAGGTGGTAACATCCTGTTATGGGGTGTTTCTCTGCAGCAGGCACTGCAGCACTTGTCCGGATAGACGGAAAATGTATGGGGCTAAAAATACCATCTAATTCTGGRGGAAAATCTGCTGCCGTCTGCCAGAGCGTCGTCCAYGAGAAGACGGTTCATCTTTCAGCATGACAGTGACCCAAAGCTCACAGCAAAACTGACCACACAGTGAATGAAGGAGAAAAAGATGAAAATCCTTACATGGACTTTTCAGAGCCCGGACTTAAAGCCCATTGAAAATCTGTGGAATGACTTGAAGACTGCAGTCCATCATCATATTGAACTCAACCTGAGTTCTGCGAAGAAGAATAAGCAAATACTGCAAAGTCTATATGTGTGAAGCTATAGGATGAGGTGATCCTTTTCCGTATTAGTGATTCAGTTTTTTTCTTTGTGACATGTTGGTGTTAGAGCTTTCACTAGGATGTTAAACGTTGCACTGAGCAAATATAGCTGCATAAAACAAAAACTTCATTTCTTCATTTCAGGCTGCAAAATGTGATTATTTTAAAGGAAGGGGCGGGGGGAGGGGGCTATACAGAGTTCCTCTTCTGTATCTGCTTTTATTATAGCTGTTTTAATCGAAAATTATTTGCACACACTGGAAGAGTAAATATATTTTTTTACATTATTATTTAACTAATAATTACAAAAAAAATAATTTTGTTTATTTTTGTGATAGCCAAAAAAAAAAAAAAAACAGTAAGGCTTAATATAGGTCTAAACAACTATTTATGTTTGTTGGCTTCGATATACATTTTCTTAAATGGTAACATGGACAATGATTAAAAACTTGGATACATTTTTTATTASATGTACTTTAGAGACATGCCTTTTTTTTATCACTGTGCACACTTCCTTTATTAAAGCATTACTTATTCTCTAGTAATAAGTTACACAGGGAATTGTATGGCAGACGCTTTACATAAATGAATTTTAATGAGATGATTAACTGTTGAAATGTAAAGTGTTTCCATGAGGAAGCCTTTATTTAGCATTCTTGGAAGGAATCTGCTGTGCCAGCACTTTGTAACCATCAGAGCTGTATAACCTGAGGGTGCTTCATGAATTTTTATAAAGTCTTCAAGACAGAAGGCGTTGCAGTTTTCCAGTAAACTTCGTTTTTTTTGTCAAATCAACTTAAAAATCCGAGAAAATAAAACAGAAGCTTGAAAGTAATTAACTGGCTTTAGTACGTGCTAACAGGAAGTAACTTTTTTWTTTTTTTTTCTCCGAACATTCAGCAAAGTATGATATTCCTAATTCAATGTATAGAATAGATAAGAAGAAATAGATTATTTTCCGCTATAATCCTTTCGTGGTGGTTGATTCTTTTCCTATAACAGCACAGCACACCAAGGGAAATCCCAGTCCGAACAGATGCTACTGGTTTACAACGTACAACATGACAAATGACCGTGTAGTGCATTCCGACCTGCTTGTATTCCTCACCGTAGTAAAAGTCACCCTGTTGGTACATCATCAGCGTTTGCACCTCACTGCCGTCGTCTTTACTAAAGGAAAATGTTCTAGTGTTTTCGGGGCGAAACTGATTCTTCCAGCTGCCTCGGAAGTACAGGGCGTTAATCAGGGTTATTCTTGTCAAGCTGCCGAAATCCTCTGCTGAAACCAGGTCATTAATCTTACCTGCACAGGACAAAACAACAACAACAACAACAACGCTTTGTTGAGTATTGCCTTCTGTTTCAATCAGAACTCCTCTCTAAATATAAGAGGATATGGCTCTAACACAGGGGTCTCAAACTCAGTTCCTGGTGGGCCGCAGCCCCACAGAGTTTTGTTCCAACCCTGCTCCAACATACATACCATGTAGTTTTCAAATAAGCCTTAATGACTTGTTTAGTTGGATCAGGTGCTTTTAATTATGGTTGGAACAAAACTCTGTGGGACTGCGGCCCWCCAGGAACTGAGTTTGAGACCCCTGCTCTAACATATGGCTCGTTTACTCTCAATAKGATCTGAAGTGAAATAAACTCGGCGGTTCTATACGTACTCGCGGTGTGGTTCTGGACCCAGGCGTTGATGTGCTGAGCTACAGAAGCGGACTCGTTGAAGTCCACCGTTTCAGCTTCAGCATGGAAATAATGCTTGATGAGCTTCAGGAACTCAGGACTGAAGTGAACGCCGGTCTGGAGGAAGAGCGAGTTCGCCAGACGCACCACATACTGGGTCTCGTCTCCGATCAGAGCCTGGGTTAGGTTCTTGAGGACTGCAAACTCCTCATCTGTGAGAGTGCCCAAGCACACACACACACGCGCACACACACGCGCACACACACGCGCACACACACGCGCGCACACACACACACAACACGGTACTGTATCAGTATCACATCTTTGATTCTGAACGGTTTTGTGTAGTTACCCATGAAATTGGTTTTCAGTAATTATGCTACTAAATAAATAAATAAATGATGCTCAGCTTCGAGGCCCCTTCTTTACCTTCTCTGTAGTTTGTATAACCCACAGCCTGTCTGATCTGCTGCAGTGACGACCCTCGAGCACCGAGCTCCACCATGCCAAGGGCCAGTGCCACGCTCAGCGGAGAGAAGATGATATTGTCATCGGTCCCTGCCATCTGGAGCTGATGGTACAGTCGGACCCAGAACTCAGCGCTTGCATCCTCYGGARCTTCAGTCGCCCGGCAACAGCCAACCCGTAGCAACAGCAGGGGCACAAAGAGTCCGAGAGCCAACATGGCGGACGACGGAGGACTAGAGCTGGAGAGAGAAATGAACAATAAGATTGAAGGAGGAGGAGAGGTACAAACAAACAAAAGGGAGACAAGAAGGGGAAAAAAAAGTGAGAGTTAAGGTTAAGACAGCTAGAGGCGGGGAAAAAGACAGGGAAAGAGTTACGGATGGTGAGGGGAGAAGGCATGGGAGCGTGATAGAGAAAAGTATAAACAGGAAAAAAATGTCATAATGGTTTTTGGAGAAAAAAAAAAAAAGGCCAGCGATTTGGCTAGGCTTTGGAGAGCACTTCACGTCATCCTGCTGTTCCATCTCTTGAATTAACACTATGGAAACATCAGGAAAGAGTGTTTATACCATATGGTCAAACCAGATTCTTTAAAATTGCTGTAAATTTGTTGGCAGTTATATGACCACACAAGGTAAATCACTGGACCTAAAGATTCTCATGAGTAGATAGCTCATACCATTCGTTTACATTTACTCCGTTACATTTACTTGAGTTACTTTTCGAAACATAAAAGTACTTCTCCTTTTTTCTACTTCTTAAATAACATTACAGAAGACTATTTGCATGCCTGTAAAGAAAGTGACATATTACATGCCAGACCAGTTTTCAGATGGGAAATTTTTTTAATAAATGATGTCGACTCCTGGGTTTTGCATGAAAACGGAAAGGAGCGAGCGTGTCGAAATTACCAAAAGAACTCGTATTCTCCAGCAAGCTCAGTAAAACCTAACAGCTGTTTTATTTACAGTACTGCGCAAAAGCCTTGGGAACATCCAAACAAAAGACATACTGTATGCAGTGATGCTTTTGAAAACATTTCTACATTCAAAGAAACTTCTATAAAAAGAACTAAGTGATAACATAAACAATAAACGGTTAATATTTGGTGTGGAAACTCTTTGCATGAACGTAAGCGGTATTCTCTCTCTCTCTCTCTCTCTCTCT